>JAXCGZ010014046.1:20000-27500 GCA_037179515.1 Halocaridina rubra | reverse complement strand
GAAGTATTTTTTTTAGTGTAAAAATAGTTGATGATTGAAATTCGCCAGGAGAGGAGTTAGTTAATGCTAACTCAGTTCATAGTTTCAAGGACAAACATGATGAATATCATTGAGGCTCAGTATGGAATCGACCAGGAGTCTAGGAGTTACAAACTGAGGGTTCTTTCCTGTAAGCACAATTAGGTAATTACGAACACACATACACAGATGCACAAAAAATACCTGTTCTCTTAAGTAAAGACGAACTATAATAATAATAATAATAATAATAATAATAATAATAATAATAATAATAATAATAATAATAATAATAATAATAATTATAATAATAATAATAATAATAATAATAATAATAATAATAATAATAATAATAATAATAATAATAATAATAATAATAACAATAATAATAATAACAATAATAAAAACAATAATAATAATAATAATAATAAAAATAATAATAATAATAATAATAATAATAATAATAATAATAATAATAATAATAATAATAATAATAATAATAATAATAATAATAATAATAATAATAATAATAATATCAGTAATATGATGATAAAGAAGAAGAAGAAGAAGAAGAAGAAGAAGAAGAAGAAGAAGAAGAAGAAGAAGAAGAAGAAGAAGAAGAAGAAGAAGAAGAAGAAGAAGAAGAAGATAATAGCTTGAGTATTGTTTACCTTCGACATTTGAATTTCATAGTATGTTAATGGACTCTTAAAGACCTTCCAGAAAGCCTTCAGAAAATTTGTAATTATCAGTATTAAAGAGGATGGGATATGTTCCTCCCCACCTTCATCTTCTTTTTTTGTCTTCAAAGAAATAAATGCGTTATTGTATTTGTTTGCTTACTCATACTATTCTGCTAACCGCATACATACATACATTTAAAACTAACCGAGAGACGGGGACTTAGAAGCATAGGAGACTTTTCCTTCACAATAACTAGGTAAATTAATAATAACATTTATATATATTCGTACATGCTTATTCAGAAAATATGTTCATTTCCAGATTACATTTCTAACCACATCGCATGGTTGTCTAATGAAGCCCCATGTGTACTGTAATTAAAGATGCTTTTCCATTTATGCAGTAGATTACAGCTAAAAAAAATCTCTCTAATGGAAGACAGAGGTGAACTGGTCATTTTCCCGTCCTTAAAGCTCTCGCTCTCTCTCTCTCTCTCTCTCTCTCTCTCTCTCTCTCTCTCTCTCTCATATATATATATATATATATATATATATATATATATATATATATATATATATATATATATATATATATATATATATATATATATTGTGTGTGTGTTCTATTATGTATACAGTTATTAAGTTCAGTTTGCTGTGGTATGTTGTTCTTTTCCTGCCTTCTGTGTACCTGTATGTATCCCATTTCCATTCTCTTCTTTTATTTACAAGAATATTGGTTTGACTTTTTTTTTCTTGCATCAGTATGGAGCTTGTAGAGTGAATCATGATTTCATTACTCTGTTGAATATTGGCTTTTACCGGTATAAACATAAACTACTCTGTTAATATATTAAAGGGATTGTATTCTATGTATATTTTCTCTTTTGTAATTTATGTTCTCTTTTTTGTGATTTGTTATCTATCTCTTGAAATGAGAAGACAAGAGGACTTATTTTAGGTTAACAAATTTGTGTTTCTAATGTTCCTAGGTATACCGTATTAGCGTTCGCTACTAGATCAACCACTACCAGCCTCTGTTCTAGTTTTTTTTTGTACTGTATGCCATTTCGCTAAACCGTCTTGAAATGTCTTATACTCCCATTCCCTGTATCTATTAAAATAATTGCAGGCATTTATAGATACAGAGTATGCTTGATGTTTTGACTGTGTGCGTGTATAGGCCTAGTACTTTGTGCACATATGATATATCAAGTGTAACTGTATTTGCGACTGCCACATAGGCCCTTTTTTTGCCAAGGTGTTCTTTATGCATCTCTGTTTGCAGAGCCTGGTTGCAGAGTGAGACCAGTGTCCATCTGGTGGTCCTCTTGAAAGGGGTAAGAATAGGCACCACCCTCAAGAGCAGAGCTCAACTGCAGGGAAAGGGCTGAGGTGCACCAGCGGCCCTTCGATGTCAAGTGATACTCCATGGAAATTTGTTCAGGGCCAGCTGTGGGTACAACCTGATCTCACCAGGGCATGGAATACAAACTGATGCAGAAAGCAGTTCTACATCATGGTGAGGCTAATGAGAGGAGAAGCCATGAGAAGATGCATTCAGCCACATCTGTAGCCACATTTATGCCTAGTAACTCTTTTTTAATTGCACAAGCTTTTAAATAAAGGAAAGTCCTAATATCCTCCTTAGAAGTAGGATTATATAGGAAGTATAGTTTTTCATTTATTTAATGTGTATTAACAGCCAAATTTTTGCTATTCTGGTATATATTGTAACAAATGCTGTTATTAATGAGATTTGTAGCGTTACTATAATTGATTATAATGGTATTTTTTTATTTTCTTGTTACTTTTGCTGTTAGTCATACTATTTTAGTCATTATTGCTAGTGACGTTGTTATTAATGTCATTTTATTTAGTATTATTGAATTTCTGTTAATATTACACTTTTTGGAGACTTGTGTTAGAATAGTGTTCAACGAAAAATGTCTTTTCCAGTTAGGCTGTGGGGATTGTCAGGGATATCTGGCCATCTTTCTGTAGACGAATATTTCGAACAAGCTTCCGGTAGAACGACACGTTCATGGGCACTGGGCGAGTAATGAAGGTCACATATAACCACTACCCTAGTCCTCAACGTCGAATCCGAAAACCACAGTTCGCAAGGAATTTAATGTGTGATTTACAATCTGGAGATCTTATGCACCTCCCCAGATGTAGTAACCACAATAAAACACAACCACTCTGCCTGGCTGGAACCCCTTTACAAATATATAAATATTGTAATAGGTCTGGCATAGAAGCATAAAACATTTATAATAACTGCCACCTCGGAAGCTATTAGAAGCCTAAAAAGATGAGTCATCTTCATTCTTAAGTGATTTCTCAAAGTGGTACATATTATTGTGAAGCATAACAATACATCAAAGACTGTGATCTTCTGTTCTTAAGGTCTCTTACTGAAATATTTTCTTGCTAATTTCCTCAAATTCTTAGAAAAGTGCAAATTGCACTGTCTTTTCAACCCCTCTCATTCTATTAGATTCAAATACAGGAAAGTCCAGTTTCCTCAGCTCTATCTCAAAACTAAGATAAATGATGTGCAAAATAGTTGGTCTAATTCTGAACGCTCTCTGTGTACCTCTTCCGTCCGTGACCATAATTTATACTGTCGATAAAGGTTACAAAGTTAATAACAGTAACTGCATTATAATCCAACAATAGACATTTTTCAGGTTGATATTGATTCGGTTTTACGTCGCGAACTCCCTTTTCTACTAAGGGCTAGGACGGTTGCCTTCTTGCGAAGGGCTTGTTTTGGCAGTTGTAATCGTTACCATGAGTGTATGCCCTTACTAACCTCAGTCCGTGACGGGGCGCAAACCCTCGACAATTTTCAGGTTGATATTGATTCTATTTAAGTGTATGGTAGAGCATGAACTGGATATTATCAATAGATATAATTCAACTCTTGGAAAACTTTGCGTGGAGATGGTTAAGTCTTCATTTGTGATACTTATTGATAAAATTTTGAGTTTTGTGAAGGTACGAGCTATTCTTGCTGATTTTGCATTGTTTTAATTAATTTATATTTCTTTCATTATTAGTTTAATTACTTCTTAGGTTTATAAAGGTATCCTTACAGCAACTGCATTTGGTTATTTTTTTAAGTAATTCTCTCTATACTTTGTTATCGTTGTTCGTCGTTTTGTGCGTTATTAATAATCCTCATAAATTGGGGTTGATATAGAGAACTTAGGGCGATTTTCTATTTACATATGCTATTATATTGTTTCCTTATATGATGTATTTTATACTAATTTACTTGTTTTTACTTACTTCAGTAAGCAAAACTGACGTCTTACGCTTTAGTACTTAGTAGGTGACTTTGAAAATGAGCCTGTATCATTGACCTCAGAAGAGAAAACTGAAGACCTCACTTAGAATTTGGTATTATGTATAGAGTGACGTACATAGGTCTTTAGATATGCAAACGAAGTCCTATTTTTCATGTACAAGACTGCCACTGTTAAGAGGATTACTCGAGGTCTTTTGCAGAAAAAGCATAGAAATGGCAATAAACATGACGAGACCTCCACTGAGCTTATTAATGGAGGCTGTAAAAGACTCTTGTCCTTTTCAAGTGTCATGCACAGAAAGGGTTGAGAAGATACCCGATAATGATATTAAAATCTTGACCCCTTTTCTTTTCCAAGCTTTGTGTAGCTATTTAACAGAAGCCTGACATCGAAATATTGAGTGATGTGGTTTTATACTCTATATTTAGAGCATGAATTATTTTCTTTTTTTATATATTAGCATATTTGTGTATTACTCAACCTCTATTTAAATATGGTCATGAGCCTTACCGTATGCATAGCCATTTTTCTTATTTTTTGTTACTTCAACAACTTCACTGTACAATATATATATATATATATATATATATATATATATATATATATATATATATATATATATATATATATATATATATATATGTATATATATATATATATATATATATATATATATATATATATATATATATATATAGATAGATAGATAGATAGATAGATAGATAGATATAGATATATATGTGTGTGTGTGTGTGTGCATGCGTGTATGTGTACACTATATATATATATATATATATATATATATATATATATATATATATATATATATATATATATATATATATATATATATATATATATATATATGAGTGTGACACCGGGACAGGCAAAATACTATCCTTATCAATAAAGGCCCGGGCACGAGGAAAACATCAAGACGAAGGAAAAGTAAAGCGTTATGGACACGGCAGAGATGAGATTATGATACACAAAGGAAAAGGACAGACTGAAAGAATAGTCACATTACTGAGGACTTAAAGATATTGCAGGATTAGGTCCTGCTATGACGGTAGATCCGTTTTTTGAAGGAAGATAGGTCATAAGAATTAGGAAAAATAGAAGAAGGAAGCTAGTTCCCAACATTTAAAGAAGTGAGAGTCGAGCAAAGTTTTGAAAACTTTAGCAATAGCAGTGGTTAGGGCAATAGGTCGGTAGTTTGAAGTAATAGAGAGGTCACCCTTCTTAGGAACAGGTTGCACTAGAACATGCTTCCAATATGAAGGACAGATACTGGTTGACAGAATGAGGTGAAAAAGACAGCGAAACACGGGAGCCAGTTCATCTGCAAACTCCTTAAGGAACCTTGCAGGGATACCACCGGGACCAGATGTTTTGTTTATCATTAGCGAGCAAAGAACCTATGAACTTAGCGTGAAGAAAGGATAAGGGTTGGCATAGGGTTAGAGAGGGGTAAAGAATGAGGGAGAGGATGCTGGAATTGTTTACTGAAGAGTTGGCAGAAAAATGAGAGCCAATGAGAGTGGTTTTGTTAGTTGGATAGCAAGTGTAATAAAAGTACAATTATATAATTTGAATATTGAAAAGGTGTTTTTTAGAATATATGCTCATACTCTCATCTTAATACTAAGACAATGTTTTTTAAAATGTGAGTTAATTTGTTCCATGGACAATCGCCATTTTAACTTTCCAGATGTAACATATGCTAAAGATACCTATCATATATATACATAACAAAAATCGAAATTAAAGTGCTAATTGGTCAATTATGATGAGGTATTATGACAAACAAGCACTATTCAATCTTGGTAACAGCTTCATGTACGGAAACAACTTATTGTTGATCTCAGATTTGCTTGGTAACACTTGCAAAATTTTCCACAGGCTTTGCAATAACCACCCCGATTCAGCTCATGGCATGCCCGAGGCCCCAGGAAAGGAAGTCCATCGTGGAATCCAGCTGTCATTAACTAGTATCTATTTCCCATTCATCTGGACTTGGTGTAACGATCTAAAGTAGCAAAATTTATCTACAAGTGAATCGTGAATTAAAGTCTGCTCTCTTGAGTATTCAGTCAACACAGCCTGTGTGTATGAAATATTGTCCAGGGATGTAGTGCTCTGATGAAGCGGTTTTTACGAGCATCATTGACTCTGGTGAGGTACGTGTACGGCTGTATAATAGAACAACAAAGTGTTCAGTTTCCAAGCTCAGATGATATTGCACCATCACCTTTCCCCTCGATCACGAAACGTGATTAAAAGCAAGGTTCCAGTCAGGAACGTTCTCAGCAAAACTGGAATGCCTCCAGCTACACTACATGTCCGTTTATACCCGTATATATAAACTGATGTATTTGATCAATGAATTATGTCTTGATCATGTGCCCAATGTAGTTTTACTCGTCCATACTGCTGACTTGCACACTAGTGACCTTGGAGCTACCCATTGTTGCTTTGCCTCACCTCTCCATGCCACCTCGCCTTACCTCTCTGCACCGTCTACTTCACCACCAACTCGCCCTCCAAAAGAATGACCAACTAACTCGTACAGGCCACCTTGTCCTTTAGGATGGCTCCTGTGCCTCCCAATGCAAGTAAGAGCTGCCCTTCGGATGCCAACGAGATGGAGATGGACGCCCTCGTCTCCAAGACCTACATCATACTAGATGCATAGACAGCCTCCTGCCTGACCCAACAGCCAAGCAAAGCATTCTCCCCCTTGACTCAAAGGTCTCGGTATGGTTTTCCTGCCCTTTGGACTGGATCCTGCACCTCCCATCACCAGTTAGAGCTGTCCTTCCGGATGCTCACAAGATGGAAACGGACGCCTTCATCTCCAAGACTGGCCCCTTATTAGATGCATAAACAGTCTCCTGCTGGACCCGATGGCCTACCAGGGCGTGCGCTCACACGTTTGAAAGGTCTCAGCAATGTCTTCATTACCCGAACCAAAAGTACATCACCAGCGACAAAGGAACATTGATCACATCTTCGCTCTAGACATTGCTACCTGCATCACTAGAAGCCACACTCCACCACACCACCAGCTGAAGTGCAAACCAGAATAGGCACATTCCTACCCAGTCATTAAATTTTCATCCCAAGATGCATCATCTATTTCCAGTCTGATCTCGCCATGGCGACTCACGTCTTCCTTCGCTCAGACAACCACCACTCACGAATTGTGTACCTTATACTTTGTATTCTATATTTAACATTTTGTATTCTGCAAGGTATATTGTATATGTCCCTTGGGGTGGGGAAGTTTCCTGTACCATCACCTCTCCTTTTGATCACTGAATGGGATAAAAAATTAGAGTTCTGGTCAGGAGTGTTCACAGAGTATATGGAACACCTACGGCTGTACTACGAGTCCATTTTCACCCATAGATAGAAGCTGCTGTATCTAATCAGCAAAATAGGTATTCATTATGGGACCACCACAGACACTCACACAG
>JAXCGZ010014046.1:0-7500 GCA_037179515.1 Halocaridina rubra | reverse complement strand
TATATATATATATATATATATATATATATATATATATATATATATATATATATATATATATATATATATATATATAGATAGATAGATAGATAGATAGATAGATAGATAGATAGATAGATAGATAGATAGATAGATAGATAGATAGATAGATAGACAGATAGATAGATAGATAGATACAGATAGATAGATAGATATAAATTGTATAATTGTGTCTGATAAGAAATGAGTATAACTAAGATACGTAATGTATGGGCACAGTATCAGAGAGGATCGCATGATATACTCAAGTCACAAGACATCATGCTTTGAATATCGCTGTTGCAGTGAGTGTATAAAGAAAGCTTATTCCATAGAGGTAAAAAGAGATCTTCGTCGGAAATATTTTTCGCCAAATTATTTTGCAGACATTGTATGAAAAACTTTCGAAAACCACAAAAGCCTTGATCGCAAGACAATTAAAAAGAACCCTCTTAGCAAAGGTCAACTGTAGGCTACATTTTTATTATTACTATTCTTATTATCAATATAATTATCATTTTCTGCATTATTATTATTAATATTATTGTTATTATTATTATTATTATTATTATTATTATTATTATTATTATTATTATTATTATTATTATTATTATAAGTAGTAGTAGTAGTAGTAGTAGTAGTAGTAGTAGTAGTAGTAGTAGTAGTAGTAGTAGTAGTAGTAGTAGTAGTAGTAGTAGTAGTAGTAGTAGGCGGTATTGTTGTTACTGTTGTTGTAGTTTTTGCTGCTGCTGCTGTTACTACTGTAGCTTAATAGGGTTATTTTCTATGAAAATGAGAGAATCGCCGTCACGACTTTATTCGTAGCCTAAGTGTGACAATATTATACCACTACTGGCGCTCGCTCACGTAATGATGTATTTAGTACACTTGCTGAAAGATGCCGCTACCCTCTCCTACCTCTCTACCTTGACAAGAGCTTCTGGTGAACATATACTCTGTGAACCACTAATGCCATATAAGTAGTTTTATGGAGTCGATTTCAAGACTTCCTGGATTTGACCCAGACACTGATCTACGAAAACCTTTGTCAAAGAAGCAAGCTCAGTAATATTTTTCATGAGTGTGACTCCGGGACAGGTAAGAAAATTGCCCTATTCAGGCCCGGGGACCAAGAGAACGTTCAGATTAATAAAACGTAGAAGTTAAGGTCAAGGCAGATATAAGGCATTTATACACAATAGGAAAAGGAAAGGCTGAAAGAATAGTCGATGTATAAAAGACCTGAAAGAATAGTCGAAGTATAAAAGACCTAGAGATATGGCAGTATTAAACTCCGAGATGACATATGTCCAAGTTTTGAAGGATGATAGGTTGTAAGAATTAGGAAAGCCAGAAGGAGGAACAGAGATACAGAGTCTGGAGGTGGATGGGAAGAAGCAGTCGCTGCACAGACCAACCCGCCAGTTACAACCCTCCACGTGTCCACAAAGTATCTGTGAGCCAAGGCCGCCTAGCGAGAGTTACGCGGCCTCGACAGTGGGGAAGAGATGCAACTCGTCAACTCACCAGAGCAGTGATGGAAGTAGTAACGATAGAAAGGAGAATGGGATGAAACCTTACTGCAAAGAGAAAGAGAATCCAGATTAAAAGTTGTGTGGATTCTGGGGTGCAAAAGTAGCTTTACGAGCTAGGGCTTTGATAAGGGCAAATCAATGTCCGTCCGTCCTTTAGATATCACGTAAAAATTATTTTTGCATCATTATTAGAAATTACACATTGGGAAACTATTCTATCAGAGCACCAAACCCCCACCATCACCACCACCAGCAAATCAAAAGCCATTGGTGATGTAAATGATGTCTTGGAGAGGGGGAGAAAGGAGGCTATTTATACAGCATGAGTAGTTTCCCTTTTGCTTACATTTCTCCAAACATTTAGATATCGCGAGGAATAAGGCTTATGTGACGTCTCTTTGCTTCGGCGTATAAAGATACTTAATACCTGAGCATAGAAACGATTTTTAATACTACTTCTACTATTATTATTATTATTATTATTATTATTATTATTATTATTATTAGTAGTAGTAGTAGTAGTAGTAGTAGTAGTAGTAGTAGTAGTAGTAGTAGTAGTAGTAGTAGTAGTAGTAGTAGTAGTAGTAGTAGTAGTTTTGTTGTTGTTGCTGCTGTTGATACTCTGCTGTAGTAGTAGTAGTAGTAGTAGTAGTAGTAGTAGTAGTAGTAGTAGTAGTAGTAGTAGTAGTAGTAGTAGTAGTAGTAGTAGTAGTGTAAGACTTCATTACTACACATAAAACTAATAATTATCCAGGTGGCTTTGGCAGGTGCACAAGACAAATAGACATAATAACAGTTAAATTAAATCGGAGGATATGTTTAAAGGTAATAAAAATAAAGATGAAAGAGACAAATGTTTAGTGAAATGGAGACTCATCTTTTATATATACACTTGTATGAGTCAGTTCCCAATTTTAGAACGGAGTGTACCTTCAACAGTAACTGTAGATGGAGTATTTGTAAATGCTGACATTTATTCTTGGTTCTTTCATTGTCCACAGGGGCTCTTTATTTATCAAGTTATTTATATACATACTCACTCTCTTTCTCTCTCTCTCTCTCTCTCTCTCTCTCTCTCTCTCTCTCTCTCTCTCTCTCTCTCTCTCTCTCTCTCTCTCTCTCTCTCTCTCTCTCTCTCTCTCTCCATACACACACATACACACACATACACACACACACACACATATATATATTTATATATTAAAGGAAAACCGCGGATTGGATTGGATGGATGGGCCGTATTTCGTCAACGCTCTCTGCAGACCTTATTGAATGAAAACAAATGCAAGAAAGCACACACACACACACACACACACACACACACACACACACACACACACACACACACACACACACACACACACACACACACACACTCACACACACACACACACACACACACACACACACACACACTAAGTCTAAAGTATCACTAAGTCTAAAAATGGAACCGATCAGGAGACGGGAATATACGAGCTTTGGGCTCTTTCCCGTAAACACAATTAGGTAATCACAATTAGGTAATCACACACATATATATATATATATATATATATATATATATATATATATATATATATATATATATATATATATATATATATATATATATATATATATATTATATATATATATATATATATATATATATATATATATATATATATATATGCATATATATATATATATATATATATATATATATATATATATATATATATATATATATATATATATATATATATATATATATATATGCATATATATATATATATATATATATATATATATATATATATATATATATATATATATATATATGCATATATATATATATATATATATATATATATATATATATATATATATGCATACATACATATATATCCAGACACTCTCCAACTTACGAAAGAATTAGGTTCCAAAAGAGTGTTTGTAAGAAGAATTGTTCGCAAGTTGTGTTTAGGTATAAAAGAGTACTGAACATTACATACATATGCAGTACTGTACAGTATTTAGGTTAAAGACATTTAACTACTACGCAAACATAAAACATACAGTATTAATGAATTTTAATACAGTAATAATAATGTAATAATTCGGTACAGTATACTTATACATGGATAAGTACATGGGTATATAATGGGTAGGCTTTTTGTTCGTATCTGTGAATGTTCGTAACGTGGTTCTTCATAAGTAGGGGAGTTTATATATATATATATATATATATATATATATATATATATATATATATATATATATATAGGCCAATGGCATCAGCCTCCCATTGCAATGCTATAACTGGAGATCCTATGGACTTAATTAGGACTGGTCAGGACAGTTTGATATTAAATCTTCCTTCAATTACGGTTCTCTTTCTATGTCTACATGTACACAGAATATTATGGTGTATTTATTACACAACTCTTGTTAACTCTTCAATTATGACCGGACACCACACTCCAGATCTATGTTTTTCTCTGTTTTTTCTCATCAATATTCTAATTAAATATTTCCTCAGTGTACAGGCCCGATTAGGGTAATTTTCTATGCCCTCCAGGTGCTACACCTATAATATATATATATATATATATATATATATATATATATATATATATATATATATATATATATATATATATATATATATATATATATATATATATATATATATATATGTATATATATATATATATATATATATATATATATATATATATATATATATATACATATATATATATATATATATATATATATATATATATATATATATATATATATATATATATGTATTGTGTAGATTGGCCTTGGATGCTTCACTACAAAAGGTCACCAGTGTGCAGGTCAGCTACTGGAGAAGTAAAACGAAGATGTTACATTTGCAGATTTCCATAAAGACCTGCTGAAGACTTATTGAAGACTTGTTGAAGATTTTTTGAACACTTACTATAATAGTCAGAATGGTCAGTTTATGTTCCTTTGCTGCGGACTGCATATAGTGCGTAATGCACCCAGGAGAGTTATTATAAAGATAAAATTATGTTTATAAAGATAAGGTCAAGATGCAGCCTTAGGGCATGTTTAAGTTTATAAAGATAAAATCCAAATGAGAACTGAATGAACCCAAAAGGGTGATGGTACAGGACTCTTCCCCCTTAATAAAAAATAAGAAAGGAACAGATGTATTTACACAGGACATATGCAACATAAAGTATAGAATATAAAGTGATATATATATATATATATATATATATATATATATATATATATATATATATATATATATATATATATATATATATATATATATATATTATGAGTGTGACACCAGGACAGGCAAGAAAATTGCCATCATCAATGAAGGCCCGTGCATGAAGAAAACATTGAGACAAAGGAAACGTAAAAAGGTTAAGGATAAGGCAGAGATGAGGTTATGACCCACAATAGAAAAAGGATAGACTGAAAGAATAGTCAAAGTACTGAAGACCTAGAGATATGGCAGGATTAGGCCCTGAAATGACAATAGATCCACGTTTTCAAGGAAGATAGATTATAATAATTAGGAAAGACAAAAGGAAAAAGAGAGTTACAGAGTCTGGAGGTAGATGGGAAGAAGCGGTCGCTACACCAACCAATCCACGTGAGCTACAAGTCCCCACACAGTACCTGTGAGATGAGGAAGCTTGGTGAGTGTTACGCGGCCTCGGCAATGGGGGAGGAATGCAATTCACCAACTCATAGAAGCAGAGATGGAAGTAGTAGCAATATAGAGGATAAAGGGATGATACCTTAAGGCAAAGAGTTAAAGAATCTAGATTATAAGTAAGAGAAGGGTCATTAATGTGTGCCTTAGATTCAACCCTATCAAGGAAGCATCCCAGATGTGCGAGCAGTATTCTAAACGGGATGGATGAGACCTTTATAGATTTTAAGGAACTGTAAAGGGAGAGAGTGATGACGAAAACGAAACAGAACCCTCAATTTTTTGGATGCAGATTTAGAAATTTGGATTATTTGACTCCCCCAAGACTAGTTAGGGAGCATCTCGATTCCTAATATGTTAATAGAATTTGGTGGGTAAATTTCGTTAGCTTTGAAGACAATAGAGCTATCAGGAGAAGATAATAAAGAGATAGCCAGAAACTGTATTTGGGAAGCATTAAATTTAACTATGCCTATGCACAAATACTTTAGTGTTATACCATATACAGAATTGAAAAATATCCTCTCATGATCCAGTCTCACGTCAAGGACTTTTTCCAGCTTAGGTATGTGCATTTTCAAGTGTGGGTTCCAAAAGGGGGCTGCATATTCAAGCTTTGTCATCACATAGGTGACATAAATATTTCTGAACATTTCTTTGTCAATGTGCCTGGAAAGCTATCCTTACATTTCCTAAGAAAGCAAATTCTGTCCTTACTATGCCATTTATATGCATCTCTAGGCACAAATCTGCCAGCATGTTTACTCCTAGGTCTCTCTCATTCTCTGTCTCTTGTACTTCTGCTTCTGCTATGGAGTATTCAAGCTTGAGCCTTTTGCGCTTGTACCCATTCTCATTGTGTTACATTTAGGTTACATTTAGAAGTATTGAATTTCATTAGCCACTTTTCTGACCACTCATACATACTATTTAGGTATTTCTGAATTCTTTGTGTGTTTGTGTGTGTGTGTGATTACCTAATTACCTAATTACCTAATTGTGTTTACGGGAAAGAGCCCAAAGCTCGTATCTTCCCGTGTGTGTGTGTGTGTGTGTGTGTGTGTGTGTGTGTGTGTGTGTGTGTGTGTGTGTGTGTGTGAACTTGCTTCACGAGAAGCACGCGAATATTTTAAATGTGGATGGTTATGGCTAGGTAACAAGTATGTATCAACTTCCTTACGTAGCCATAAGCATCCATACATACATACATATATATATATATATATATATATATATATATATATATATATATATATATATATATATATATATATATATATATATATATATATATTTGTGTGTGTAATTACCTAATTATAATTGCCTAATTTTGCTTACGGGAAAGAGCCCCAAGCTCGTAACTTCCCGTCTCCTGATCGATTCCATTTTGTACTTAGTGATACTTATCATACTTGTCATTAAAACTATGGATTGAGTTAGCATTAACTACCTCCTCGATTAGCGAATTCCAATTATCAACTATTTTTACACTAAAAAAAAAAAATACTTCCTTACACCCTGCAAACATGTTTTCTTCGAAGCTTCAAACTATGACCTCTAGTTCTAGTGCCAACCATATCAAAATATCGATCCCTATCCACTCTATCATAACCAGGAAGGAATTTGAAGACTGTCACCATATCCCTCCTCAATCATCTAGCTTCAAGTGATGGTAAATCTAATTTCCTAGATAGATAGATAGATAGATAGATAGGTAGATAGATAGATAGATAGATAGATAGATAGGTAGATAGATAGATAGATAGATAGATATGAATCTGTTTCACGAAAAGCACGTGTATATTGTAAATGTGGATGGTTACGGCTACGTAAGGAAATATCTATCAGTTTCCTTACCCAGCCATAACAGTCTATATATATATATATATAATATATATATATATATATATATATATATATATATATATATATATATATATATATATATATATATATATATATATATATATATATATATTCCAAAACTTCCTCTGCATATTTCATTTCTCAATCTCTTTCTGCAGCCCCTTGATGACATGTGGCCCTGATATGCCACTGGCACTTCTTCTTCCTCTTTGTGTCCCAACATGACATCTAGAGTGCCAACCAACCCTGCATATCTCACATGCCTTGGGCAGAGAGAGAGAGAGAGAGGAGAGAGAGAGAGAGAGAGAGAGAGAGAGAGAGAGAGAGAGAGAGAGAGAGAGTATTTGCATGTAAGGTATATTGATTATAATAACA
>JAXCGZ010014045.1:37500-38532 GCA_037179515.1 Halocaridina rubra | reverse complement strand
AACCAGAGCTTTAAAAAACTTAAATTTTATATTTCAGAAAACTGTAGTCCGTGTGAAATTTTATAAATGTTATAAAACATGAGACCAAATAACACAAAATCGTATTTACTTAATTATTCATAAATGATGAATATTGGGAAAGAAAAAGGGAAATATAGTAAGGAAAATCAGTTATATTTTAGGAATATATGTCAGATATTACAAATTGCAAAACACATGTTAGAGTTACTAATAATACTTTTGTACAATGACATACTGTGCATAATGAATGAGTTTAGCTGTGGATATAGGAGGCCACGAAATGGGCATTATCCTCTCCAAATTCTTACAATTTGATAGCGGTAAACTTCGTTACTTTAACGTTGTCAGTAACTAAAGCAAATGCATGCAATCTATTACAGTAAAAATTCTGCAACATGATTTCTGATAATAAAAATACATCGAAGAAATAGTAAAGATCGCGTTTTAGTTTCTTATTTTTGGTCAGGTACTTTTTAGTTATGATGTTAGAAACCTTCTCTGGAAGCACCTCCCTAAGTATGTGTTTTAAAGTGAATGTTTCATTTCGGAGATTTTTAAGCTGTGATTATGAATGGAGAATAATGCTGTTACATGTATATTTTACATAATAAAGATGGACTATCAGCAGTCTTTGAAATTTCTTCTCCCAATAGTGTATCGTTATCAAAGCTTTAAAAAATATCACCTCTTTTTAGCAAATTCTATCAGAAAAAATGCTGCATACGTCTGGAACTGACAGGTTTTACGTGAGGTGTACTCCAGTACTAATGAAACTGGCTTCATAAATTATATTATTTTAGATATTGAAACTAGCTATTAAGACAATCAAAGGGATTTGCATTGTTGACAACGTGGAATTATCACTTATTGGTAAGAGCTATCACTTGTGGTATTGCTCTAGGTGAGTGTGATGGTCCACCTGTAAACTTTGAGTAATTTCCCAAGTACTGTACCTGTCAATTGTGTTCTTATCTGCAAACAACTGCTGTAGCTTTGATAATCATTTTCACC
>JAXCGZ010014045.1:25000-32500 GCA_037179515.1 Halocaridina rubra | reverse complement strand
ATGACTAGATGACACTACAGGTGTCTGTAGAGAGAGGGGGATAAATATTGATCACTTGAAAAACCATCCCTGGAATATAAAATCCATTGTTAACTTTGTTAATATAGTGCCTGGCTCTTACTTCATTTCGGTTCCAAGGTCATACTTCAAAACTGATCACTCGAAAATAATTACCAATTACCCCTCCCTAATTCTCGGAGTTGAAACATATTACATAAAGAAATTTAAATTCCTTTACATCTTAAATACACCGTCAATTTTACTTAGATATTTGAACGGTTGTTTTCAGCTTATAAATTATGGAATTTTATCAGTCGATACATCGTAATAAATGGAAGAAATTATATCTAATTTTTAATGTAACTGAGAGAATTAACAGTCCTTAATTTGATGGTATCTCAGAATTTTCGCTTTGCAAGTTATTAAAAGTACATACATACACACATGGTGACATTACCCCTTGCAAGGGGGTGGTCGACCGAAGAAACACGCATTCTCCTCGATCCACACATATATCAACCACTCCTCTTAGTTCCTTGGGGTGTAAGGATTGCTACATTCCCACCCTCCTTGGGTCACCTACGAGATAGGCGGGCAAGGTATTCTATAATGAGACTCGACAGCCGCAGCTGGTTTATCCTCATCTCTTCATCGCATGGCAACTCCCCTCACACCCGTCCATCACAGTTCACTGAGGTAGCAAGTGCGAGAAATTCCTATGGACTATGTCACCTATACACAATTTTCCTCCTCATTCCTAAGTCTTGCAGGCACTCTTGCCTGCTCCATTGACATTCCACGTGCATTCAATGCCCTTTTCACGCCATCCATCCATCTCATTCTAAGTCTCCCTCTTGACCTATCTTCAACCACTTCTGCACTCCACATTCTCTTCAATATTCGCTCATCACTCATCCTTTCCATGTGTCCAAACCGACTAGGTAGGTTAGGTTAGGTTAGGTTAGGTTAGGTTAGGTTGGGTTAGGTTGGGTTGGGTTGGGTTAGGTTGGGTTGGGTTAGGTTAGGTTAGGTTGGGTTAGGTTGGGTTGGGTTAGGTTAGGTTGGGTGGGTTAGGTTGGGTTGGGTTGGGTTAGGTTTGGTTAGGTTGGGTTAGGTTGGGTTGGGTCGGGTTGTGTTAGGTTAGGTTAGGTTGGGTTAGGTTAGGTTAGGTTGGGTTGGGTTGGGTTGGGTTGGTTAGGTTGGGTTGGGTTAGGTTAAGTTGGGTTAGGTTGGGTTGGGTTGGGTTAGGTTAGATTAGGTTGGGTTGGGTTAGGTTAGGTTAGGTTGGGTTGGGTTAGGTTAGGTTAGGTTGGGTTGGGTTGGGTTAGGTTGGGTTGGGTTAAAAATATTTAGATATTACCAAATATCAATAGAAATTCCAAAAAAAAATCCATGAAAATCCCTAAAAAAAATACCTAAAAAATACCTGAAAAATAAAAACTACTTCACCTAACCTAATCTGTGTCGAGATTTGTAGCTCGCGGATTGGTCGGTGCAGCGACTGCTTCTTCCCATCTACCTCCAGACTCTGGAACTCTCTTCCTCCTTCTGTCTTTCCTAGTTCTTATGACCTTTCATCCTTCAAAAAGCAGATCTATCGTCATCTCAGAGCCTAGTCCTCCATATCTCTGGGTCCTCTTTACTTTGACTGTTTTTTCTGTCTGTCGTTTTCCTTTGTGTGACATTACCTCATCTCTGCCTTGCCCTTAACCTTTTTCTTTTCCTTCGTCTTGGTATTTTCTCATGCCCGGGCCTTTGTTGATGAGGGCAGTTTCTGCCTGTCCCGGTGTCACACTCTTAAAAAAAAAAAAAATCTAACCTTTAACATAACCTAACTTAATTTAGCCTAGAAAAATCCCTCAATATCCAAAAATTCCTAAAAACTCTAAAATTTCCCTAAAATTCACTAAGAATCCCTAGTAATCTCGAACAATCAATAAAAAAATCCCTAAAAATCTCTAAAAATACCTAAAAATTACAAACAATTAATAAAAATTACAAAAAAATCACTAAAAACTCCAGAAATCACTAAAAATCCATAAAAATTCCCTAAAAAATACCTAAAAATCATTAAAAATCCTGAAAAATCCCATACATTCCATTAAAAGTCCTAAAAATCCTAAAAAATCTCTAAAAATCCCTACAAATCCCTAAAAATCCTTAAAAATTCCTAACAATTCAAAAAATATCTAAAAGTCCATAAAAGAAAAGCCCAAAAAATCTCTTAAAATCAATAAAAATAACAAAATCCATGAAAAATCCAAAAAAGGTTAGGTTAGGTTAAGTTAGGTTAGGTTAGGTTAGGTTAGGTTAAGTTAGGTTAGGTTAGGTTAGGTTACATTAAGTTAGGTTAGGTTAGGTTAGGTTAGATTAAGTTAGGTTAGGTTAGGTTAAGTTAGGTTAGGTTAGGTTAGGTTAGGTTAGGTTAAGTTAGGTTAGGTTAGGTTTGGTTAGGATAAGTTAGGTTAGGTTAAGTTAGGTTAGGTTAGGTTAAGTTAGGTTAGGTTAGGTTAAGTTAGGTTAGGTTAGGTTAGGTTAAGTTAGGTTAGGTTAGGTTAGGTTAGGTTAAGTTAGGTTAGGTTAGGTTAGGTTGGGTTAGGTTAGGTTAGATTAGGTTAAGTTAGGTTAGGTTAGGTTAGGTTAGGTTAAGTTAGGTTAGGTTAGGTTAGGTTAAGTTAGGTTAGGTTAGGTTAGGTTAGGTTAGGTTAAGTTAGGTTAGGTTAGGTTAAGTTAAGTTAGGTTAGGTTAGGTTAAGTTAGGTTAGGTTTGGTTAGGTTAAGTTAGGTTAGGTTAGGTTAGGTTAAGTTAGGTTCAGTTAGGTTAGGTTAGGTTAAGAAGGTTAGGTTAGGTTAAGTTAGGTTAGGTTAAGCTAGGTTAGGTTAGGTTTGGTTAGGTTAAGTTAGGTTAGGTTAGGTTAGGTTAGGTTAAGTTAGGTTAGGTTAGGTTAAGTTAAGTTAGGTTAGGTTAGGTTAGGTTAGGTTAAGTTAGGTTAGGTTAAGTTAGGTTAGGTTAGGTTAGGTTAGGTTAGGATAGGTTAGGTTAAGTTAGGTTAGGTTAGGTTAGGTTTGGTTAGGTTAAGTTAGGTTAGGTTAGGTTAAGTTAGGTTAGGTTAGGTTACATTAAGTTAGGTTAGGTTAGGTTAGGTTAAGTTAGTTTAGGGTAGGTTAAGTTAGGTTAGGTTAGGTTAGGTTAGGTTAAGTTAGGTTAGGTTAGGTTTGGTTAGGATAAGTTAGGCTAGGTTAGGTTAGGTTAGGTTAAGTTAGGTTAGGTTAAGTTAGGTTAGGTTAAGTTAGGTTAGGTTAGGTTAGGTTAAGTTAGGTTAGGTTAGGTTAGGTTAAGTTAGGTTAGGTTAAGTTAAGTTAGGTTAGGTTAGGTTAGGTTAGGTTAGGTTAAGTTAGGTTAGGTTAGGTTTGGTTAAGTTCAGTTAGGTTAAGTTAGGTTAGGTTAAGTTAGGTTAGGTTAGGTTAGGTTAGGTTAAGTTAGGTTAGGTTAGGTTAGGCTAGGTTAGGTTAGGTTAAGTTAGGCTAGGTTAGGTTAGGTTAGGTTAAGTTAGGTTAGGTTGGGTTAGGTTAAGTTAGGTTAGGTTAGGTTAGGTTAGGTTAAGTTAGGTTAGGTTAAGTTAGGTTAGGTTAGGTTAGGTTAGGTTAGATTAAATTAGGTTAGGTTAGGTTAAGCTAAGTTAGGTTAGGTTAGGTTAAGTTAGGTTAGGTTAGGTTTGGTTAGGATAAGTTAGGTTAGGTTAGGTTAGGTTAGGTTAAGTTAGGTTAGGTTAGGTTAAGTTAGGTTAGGTTAGGTTTGGTTAGGTTAGGGTAGGTTAAGTTAGGTTAGGTTAGGTTAGGTTAGATTAGGTTAGGTTAAGTTAGGTTAGGTTAAGTTAGGTTAGGTTAGGTTAAGTTAGGTTAGGTTAAGTTAGGTTAGGTTAGGTTAAGTTAGGTTAGGTTAAGTTAGGTTAAGTTAGGTTAGGTTAGGTTAGGTTAGGTTAAGTTAGGTTAAGTTAGGTTAGGTTAAGTTAGGTTAGGTTAGGTTAGGTTAAGTTAGGTTAGGTTAGGTTAAGTTAGGTTAGGTTAGGTTATGTTAGGTTAGGTTAAGTTAGGTTAGGTTAGATTTGGTTAGGTTAAGTTAAGTTAGGTTAGGTTAGGTTAGGTTATGTTAGGTTAGGTTAAGTTAGGTTAGGTTAGGTTAGGTTACATTAAGTTAGGTTAGGTTAGGTTAGGTTAAGTTAGGTTAGGTTAGGTTAAGTTAGGTTAGGTTACGTTAGGTTAGGTTAGGTTAGGTTAGGTTAAGTTAGGTTAGGTTAGGCTTGGTTAGGATAAGTTAGGTTAGGTTAGGTTAGGTTATGTTAGGTTAGGTTAGGTTAAATTAGGTTAGGTTAAGTTAGGTTAGGTTAGGTTAGATTAGGTTAAGTTAGGTTAGGTTAGGTTAGGTTAGGTTAAGTTAGGTTAGGTTAGGTTAGGTTAAGTTAGGTTAGGTTAGGATAGGTTAAGTTAGGTTAGGTTAGGTTTGGTTAAGTTCGGTTAGGTTAAGTTAGATTAGGTTAAGTTAGGTTAGGTTAGGTTAGGTTAAGTTAGGTTAGGTTAGGTTAGGCTAGGTTAGGTTAGGTTAAGCTAGGCTAGGTTAGGTTAGGTTAGGTTAAGTTAGGTTAGGTTGGGTTAGGATAAGTTAGGTTAGGTTAGGTTAGGTTAGGTTAGGTTAAGTTAGGTTAGGTTAAGTTAGGTTAGGTTAGGTTAGGTTGGGTTAGATTGGCTTGGGTTAGGTTGGGATAGGTTAGATTAGGTTAGGTTAGGTTGAGTTAGGTTAGGTTGGGTTAGGTTAGGTTAGGTTAGGTAGTTAGGTTAGCTTCACTAAAAATCCCTAGTAATCTCGAATAATCGATAAAAAATCCCTAAAAATCTCTAAAAATACCTAAAAATTACAAACAATTAATAAAAATTACAAAAAATCACTAAAAACTCAAGAAACCACTAAAAATCCATAAAAATTCCCTAAAAAATACCTAAAAATCATTAAAAATCCTGAAATATCCCATACATTCCATTAAAAGTCCTAAAAATCCTGAAAAATCTCTAAAAATCCCTACAAATCCCTACAAATCCTTAAAAATTCCTAACAATTCAAAAAATATCTAAAACTCCATAAAAGAAAATCCATATAAATCTCTTAAAATCAATAAAAATAACTAAAAATCCATGAAAAATAAAAAAAAAAAAAAAAAAAAAATATAAAAATCCACGAAAAACACCAAAAATCAATAGAAATTAGGTTAGGTTAGGTTAGGTTAGGTTAGGTTAAGTTAGGTTAGGTTAGGTTTGGTTAGGTTGAGTTAGGTTAGGTTAGGTTAGGTTAAGTTAGGTTAGGTTAGGTTAAGTTAGGTTAAGTTAGGTTAGGTTAGGTTAGGTTAGGTTAGATTAGGTTAAGTTAGTTTAGGTTAGGTTAGGTTAGGTTAGGTTAAGTTAGGTTAGGTTAGGTTAGGTTAGGTTAAGTTAAGTTAGGTTAGGTTAGGTTAAGTTAGGTTAGGTTAGGTTTGGTTAAGTTCGGTTAGGTTAAGTTAGGTTTGGTTAAGTTAGGTTAGGTTAGGTTAGGTTAAGTTAGGTTAGGTTTGGTTAAGTTCGGTTAGGTTAAGTTAGGTTTGGTTAAGTTAGGTTAGGTTAGGTTAGGTTAAGTTAGGTTAGGTTAGGCTAGGTTAGGTTAGGTTAAGTTAGGCTAGGTTAGGTTAGGTTAGGTTAAATTAGGTTAGGTTGGGTTAGGTTAGGTTAAGTTAGGTTAGGTTAGGTTAGGTTAGGTTAGGTTAAGTTAGGTTAGGTTAAGTTAGGTTAGGTTAGGTTAGATTGGGTTAGATTGGCTTGGGTTAGGTTGGGATAGGTTAGGTTAGGTTAGGTTAGGTTGAGTTAGGTTAGGTTGGGTTAGGTTAGGTAGTTAGGTTAGCTTCACTAAAATTCCCTAGTAATCTCGAATAATCAATAAAAAATCCCTAAAAATCTCTAAAAATACCTAAATATTACAAACAATTAATAAAAATTACAAAAAATCACTAAAAACTCAAGAAACCACTAAAAATCCATAAAAATTCCCTAAAAAATACCTAAAAATCATTAAAAATCCTGAAATATCCCATACATTCCATTAAAAGTCCTAAAAATCCTGAAAAATCTCTAAAAATCCCTTCAAATCCCTACAAATCTTAAAAAATTCCTAACAATTCAAAAAATATCTAGAACTCCATAAAAGAAAATCCATACAAATCTCTTAAAATCAATAAAAATAACTAAAAATCCATGAAAAATCCAAAAAAAAACAAAAAAAATATAAAAATCCACGAAAAACACCAAAAATCAATAGAAATTAATATAAATATATATTAATCTATAATCTCTATGATTCACTAAAATTCATTAAACCCTAAAACAATCTAAAAGTCTTTAAAAGTCCATACAAATCTCAAAAAATCTCTAAAAATCCCTAAAACTCATTAAAAATCCCTATAAATCGCTAAAAATTCTTAAAAATACATTAAAATCCTCAAAAAACACTAAAAATCTCTAAAAATCCCTAAAAATCTCTAAAATTTTCAAAAAATCCTTAAAAAATCCAAAAAATTAATAAAAATTCAAAAAAATCCTTAAAAATCTCTAAAGATCCATAAAATTCCCCTGAAAAATCCCTACAAATCAACAAATATTCCAAAAAATCCATGAAAATTTATTAATAATACATAGAAATCCCTGAAAAAATCCATAAGCATCTTTAAAAATTACTTTAAGAAATTTAATGGATTTTTAGGTATTTGCATGGATTTTTTACAGATATTTGGCATTTTTTATGAATTTTTAGGGATATTAAGAATTTTTTTGAGAGATTTTTAGTTATTTTTTTTTTAGAAATTTTCAAGGATTTTTTATTTTTTTAAGGATTTTTAGAAAAATTTAGAGATTTTTAAGGAGTTTTAGAGAATTTTAGGGATTATTAGTTGATTTTAGTGATTTTTAGAGATTTTGACAAATTTTTATAGAATTTAAGGATTTCTAGAGATTTTAAGGGATATTTAGCAAATTTTAGGGATTTTTAGAGATTTTTAAAGAATTTTATGTATTTTTTTGGAATTTCTTTTAATTTTGGTAATATCTAAAGATTTTTTTTGATATCTTTATGGATTTTTTCGAATTTTCATTTATTTGTAGGGATTTTACGTAATTTTTAAAGATGTTTATGGAATTTTTAGTGATTTCAATGGATTATTAATGAATTTTTTTGGATTTTATGGGATTTTCAGGAATTTTAATTTATTTGAAGGGATTTTTCTTTGGAATTGTATGGAATTTTTGGGATTTTTAGAGAGTTTTAAGGATTTTTTTTGCATATTTATGAATTTTTAGGATTTTTTAAGAATTTTTAGAAGATTTTATGGGATTCTTAGAGATTTTTAAAGATTTTTAATGGATTTTTAGGGATTTACATGGATTTTTACAGATTTTTGGTATTTTTTTATGAATTTTTAGGAGTTTT
>JAXCGZ010014045.1:17500-20000 GCA_037179515.1 Halocaridina rubra | reverse complement strand
TCTAAAACTCCTTAAAAATCTCTAAATTTTTCTAAAAATCCTTAAAAAAATAAAAAAATCCTTGGAAATTTCTAAAAAAAAATCACTAAAAATCTCTCAAAAAAATTCTTAATATCCCTAAAAATTCATAAAAAATACCAAATATCTGTAAAAATCCATGCAAATACCTAAAAATACATTAAAATTCTTAAAGTAATTTTTAAAGATGTTTATGGATTTTTTCAGGGATTTCTATGTATTATTAATAAATTTTCATGGATTTTTGGGGATTTTTTGGAATATTTGTTGATTTGTAGGGATTTTTCAGGGGAATTTTATGGATCTTTAGAGATTTTTAAGGATTTTTTTGAATTTTTATGAATTTTTTGGATTTTTTAAGGATTTTTTGAAAATTTTAGAGGTTTTTAGGGATTTTTAGAGATTTTTAGTGTTTTTTAAGGATTTTAATGTATTTTTAAGAATTTTTAGCGATTTATAGGGATTTTTAATGAGTTTTAGGGATTTTTAGAGATTTTTTGAGATTTGTATGGACTTTTAAGGACTTTTAGATTGTTTTAGGGTTTAATGAATTTTAGTGAATCATAGAGATTTTAGATTATTATATATTTATATTAATTTCTACTGATTTTTGGTGTTTTTCGTGGATTTTTATATTTTTTTGTTTTTTTTTGGATTTTTCATGGATTTTTAGTTATTTTTATTGATTTTAAGAGATTTGTATGGATTTTCTTTTATGGAGTTTTAGATATTTTTTGAATTGTTAGGAATTTTTAAGGATTTGTAGGGATTTGTAGGGATTTTTAGAGATTTTTCAGGATTTTTAGGACTTTTAATGGAATGTATGGGATATTTCAGGATTTTTAATGATTTTTAGGTATTTTTTAGGGAATTTTTATGGATTTTTAGTGGTTTCTTGAGTTTTTAGTGATTTTTTGTAATTTTTATTAATTGTTTGTAATTTTTAGGTATTTTTAGAGATTTTTAGGGATTTTTTATTGATTATTCGAGATTACTATCTAACCTAACCTAACTACCTAACCTAACCTAACCTAACCCAACCTAACCTAACTCAACCTAACCTAACCTAACCTAACCTATCCCAACCTAACCCAAGCCAATCTAACCCAACCTAACCTAACCTAACCTAACCTAACTTAACCTAACCTAACCTAACCTAACCTAACCTAACCTAACTTAACCTAACCTAATCCAACCTAACCTAACTTAACATAACCTAGCCTAGCCTAACTTAAAAAAACCTAACCTAGCCTAACCTAACCTAACCTAACCTAACTTAACCTAACCTAACCTAACCTAACCTAACCTAACCTAACTTAACCTAACCTAACTTAACCTAACCAAACTTAACCAAACCTATCCTAACCTAACTTGACCTAACCTAACCTAACCTAACCTAACTTAACTTAACCTTACCTAACCTAACCTAACCTAACCTAACTTAACCTAACCTAACCTAACCTAACCTAACTTAACCTAACCTAACTTAACCTAACCAAACTTAACCAAACCTAACCTAACCTAGCTTAACCTAACCTAACCTAACCTAACCTAACCTAACTTAACCTAACCTAACCTAACCTAACCTAACTTAACCTAACCTAACCTAACCTAACCTAACCTAACTTAACCTAATCTAACCTAACCTAACCTAACCTAACCTAACCTAACCTAACCTAACTTAACCTAACCAAACCTAACCTAACCTAACTTAACCTAACCTAACCTAACCTAACCTAACCTAACTTAACCTAACCTAACCTAACCTAACCTAACTTAACCTAACCTAACCTAACCTAACCTAACCTAAGCTAACCTAACCTAACCTAACTTGACCTAACCTAACCTAACTTAACCTAACCAAACCTAACCTAACCTAACTTAACCTAACCTAACCTAACCTAACCTAACCTAACTTAACCTAACCTAACCTAACCTAGCCTAACCTAACTTAACCTAACCTAACCTAACCTAACCTAACCCAACCTAACCTAACCTAACCTAACCTAACCTAACTTAACCTAACCTAACCTAACTTAACCTAACTTAACCTAACCTAACCTAACCTAACCTAACCTAACCTAACTTAACTTAACCTAACCTAACCTAACCTAACCTAACCTAACTTAACCTAACCTAACTTAACCTAACCCAACCTAACTTAACCTAACCTAACCCAGCATAACCTAACCTAACTTAACCTAACCTAAACTAACCTAACCTAACCTAACTTAACCTAACCAAACCTAACCTAACCTAACCTAACTTAACCTAACCTAACCTAACCTAACCTAACCTAACTTAACCTAACCTAACCTAACCTAACCTAACTTAACCTAACCTAGGTTAGGTTAGGTTAGGTTAGGTTAGGTTAGGTTAGGAGGGGGGGTTAGGTTAGGTTAGGTTAGGTTAGGTTAGGCTAGGTTAGGTTATAGGTTAGGTTAGGATAGGTTAGGTTGGGTTGGGTTGGGTTGGGTTGGGT
>JAXCGZ010014045.1:0-15000 GCA_037179515.1 Halocaridina rubra | reverse complement strand
TAGGTTAGGTTAGGTTAGGTTAAGTTAGGTTAGGTTAGGTTGGGTTAGGTTAGGTTAGGTTAAGTTAGGTTAGGTTAGGTTAGGTTAGGTTAGGTTAAGTTAGGTTAGGTTAGGTTAGGTTAAGTTAGGTTAGGTTAGGCTAGGTTAGGTTAGGTTAAGTTAGGTTAGGTTAGGTTAGGTTAGGTTAAGTGAGGTTAGGTTAGGTTGGGTTAGGTTAGGTTAAGTTAGGTTAGGTTAGGTTAGGTTAAGTTAAGATAGGTTAGGTTAAGTTACGTTAGGTTAGGTTGGGTTAGGTTAAGTTAGGTTAGGTTAAGTTAGGTTAGGTTAGGTTAGGTTAAGTTAGGTTAGGTTTGGTTAGGTTAAGTTTGGTTAGGTTAGGTTAGGTTAGGCTGAGTTAGGTTAGGTTAGGTTAGGTTGGGTTAGGTTAGGTTAGGTTAGGTTAGGTTAGTTTGGGTTGGGTTAGGTTAGGTTGGGTTAGGTTAGGTTAGGTTAGGTTAGGTTAGGTTGGGTTAGGTTAGGTTAGGTTAGGTTAAGTTAGGTTAGGTTAGGTTAATTTAGGTTGGGTTAGGTTAGGTTAGGTTAGGTTAAGTTAGGTTAGGTTTGGTTAGCTTAGGTTAGGTTAGGTTAAGTTAGGTTAGGTTAGGTTAGGTTAGGTTAAGTTAGGTTAGGTTAGGTTAGGTTAGGTTAGGTTAAGTTAGGTTAGGTTAGGTTTGGTTAGGTTAGGTTAGGTTAGGCTAGGTTAGGTTAAGTTAGGTTTGGTTAGGTTAAGTTAGGTTAGGTTAGGTTAGGTTAGGTTAAGTTAGGTTAGGTTAGGGCAGGTTAGGTTAGGTTAAGTTATGTTAGGTTAGGTTAGATTAGGTTAGGTTAAGTTAGGTTAGGTTAGGTTAGGTTAGGTTAGGTTAGGTTAGGTTAGTTTAAGTTAGGTTAGATTAGGTTAGGTTATGATAGGTTAGGTTAGGTTAAGTTAGGTTAGGTTAGGTTAGGTTAGGTTAGGGATGGGTTAGGTTAGGTTAAGTTAGGTTAGGTTAGGTTAGGTTCGGTTAGGTTGGGTTAGGTTAGATTAGGTTAGGTTAAGTTAGGTTAGGTTACGTTAAGTTAGGTTAGGTTAAGTTAGGTTAGGTTAAGTTAGGTTAGGTATGGTTAGGTTAAGTTAGTTTAGGTTAGGCTAGGTTAGGTTAGGTTAGGTTAGGTTAGGTTAAGTTAGGTTAGGTTAAGTTAGGTTAGGTTAAGTTAGGTTAGGTTAGGTTAGGTTAAGTTAGGTTAGGTTAGGTTAGGTTAGGTTAAGTTAGGTTAAGTTAGGTTAGGTTGGGTTAGGTTAGGTTAGGTTAGGTTAGGTTAAGTTAGGTTAGGTTAGGTTAAGTTAGGTTAGGTTAGGTTAGGTTAGGTTATGTTAGGTTAGGTTAGGTTAGGTTACGTTAGGTTAGGTTAGGTTAAGATAGGTTAGGTTAGGTTAGGTTAAGTTAAGTTAGCTTAGGTTAGGTTAGGTTAGGTTAAGTTTGGTTAGGTTAGGTTAGGTTAGGTTAGGTTAAGTTAGGTTAGGTTAGGTTAGGTTAAGTTAGGTTAGGTTAGGTTAGGTTAGGTTAGGTTAGGTTAAGTTAGGTTAGGTTAGGTTAGGTTAGGTTAAGTTAGGTTAGGTTAAGTTAGGTTAGGTTAGGTTAGGTTAGGTTAGGTTAAGTTAGGTTAGGTTAGGTTAGGCTAGGTAAGGTTAGGTTAAGTTAGGTTAGGTTAGGTTAGGTTAGGTTGGGTTAGGTTAGGTTAGGTTAGGTTAGTTTGGGTTGGGTTAGGTTAGGTTGGGTTAGGTTTGGTTAGGTTAGGTTAGGTTGGGTTAGGTTAGGTTAGGTTAGGTTGGGTTAGGTTAGGTTAGGTTGGGTTAGGTTAGGTTAGGTTAGGTTAAGTTAGGTTAGGTTAGGTTAAGTTAAGTTAGGTTAGGTTAGGTTAATTAAAAAAAAATCCATAAAGATATCTAAAAAAAAGTTAGGTTAGGTTAGGTTAGGTTAGGTTAAGTTAGGTTAGGTTAGGTTAGGTTAGGTTAAGTTAGGTTAGGTTAAGTTAGGTTAGCTTAGGTTAGGTTAAGTTAGGTTAGGTTAAGTTAGGTTAGGTTAGGTTAGGTTAGGTTAAGTCAGGTTAGGTTAAGTTAAGTTAGGTTAGGTTAGGTTAGGTTAAGTTAGGTTAGGTTAAGTTAGGTTAGGTTAGGTTAGGTTAGGTTAAGTTAGGTTAAATTAGGTTAGGCTAGGTTGGGTTAGGTTAGGTTAGGTTAGGTTATGTTAGGTTAGGTTAGGTTAAGTTAGGTTAGGTTAGGTTAGGTTAGGTTAGGTTAAGTTAGGTTAGGTTAGGTTACATTAGGTTAGGTTAAGTTAGGTTAGGTTAGGTTAGGTTAGGTTGGGTTAGGTTAAGTTAGGTTAGGTTAGGTTAGGTTAGGTTAGGTTATGTTAAGTTTGGTTAGGTTAGGTTAAGTTAAGTTAGTTTAGGTTAGGTTAGGTTAGGTTAGGTTGAGTTAGGTTAGGTTAGGTTAGGTTAGGTTAAATTAGGTTAGGTTAGGTTAAGTTAGGTTAGGTTAGGTTAGGTTAGGCTAGGTTAGGTTAGGTTAAGTTAGGTTAGGTTAGGTTAGGTTAGGTTAGGTTAAGTTAGGTTAGGTTAGATTAGGTTAGGTTAAGTTAGGTTAGGTTAGGTTAGGTTAAGTTAGGTTAGGTTAAGTTAAGTTAGGTTAGGTTAGGTTAGGTTAAGTTAGGTTAGGTTAGGTTAAGTTAGGTTAGGTTAGGTTAGGTTAAGTTAGGTTAGGTTAGGTTAGGTTATGTTTGGTTAGGTTAGGTTAAGTTAGGTTAGGTTAGGTTAGGTTAATTCAAAAAAAATCCATTAAAATTCTTAAAGTAATTTTCAAAGATGTTTTTGGATTTTTTCCTTAAAAATCTCTAAAAATCCCTACAAATTCCTAAAAATCCTTAAGAATTCCTAACAATTCAAAAAATATGTAAAACTCCATAAAAGAAAATCCATACAAATCTCTTAAAATCAATAAAAATAATAAAAAATCCATGAAAAATCCAAAAAAACAAAAAAAATATATAAAAATCCACGAAAAACACCAAAAATCAATAGAAATTAATATAAATATTTAATAATCTAAAATCTCTATGAATCACTAAAATTCATTAAACCCTAAAACAATCTAAAAGTCCTTAAAAGTCCATACAAATCCCAAAAAATCTCTAAAAATCCCTAAAACTCATTATAAATCCCTATAAATCGCTAAATATTTTTAAAAATACATTAAAATCCTTAAAAAAACACTAAAAGTCTCTAAAATTCCCTACAAATCTCTAAAATTTTCAAAAAATCCTTAAAAAATCCAAAAAATTCATAAAAATTCACAAAGATCCTTAAAAATCTCTAAAGATCCATAAAATTCCTCTGAAAAATCCCTACAAATCAACAAATATTCCAAAAAATCCCCAAAAATCCATGAAAATTTATTTATAATACATAGAAATCCCTGAAAAAAATCCATAAACATCTTCGAAAATTACTTTAAGAATTTTATTGGATTTTTAGGTATTTGCATGGATTTTTACAGATATTTGGTATTTTTTATGAATTTTTAGGAATATTAAGAATTTTTTTGAGAGATTTTTAGTGATTTTTTTTTTAGAAATTTTCAAGGATTTTTAATTTTTTTAAAGATTTTTAGAAAAATTTAGAGATTTTTAAGGAGTTTTATAGAGAATTTTAGGGATTATTAGTTGATTTTAGTGATTTTTAGAGATTTTGAATTTTTTTTTATAGATTTTTAAGGATTTCTAGAGATTTTAAGGGATTTATAGCAAAATTTAATGATTTTTAGAGATTTTTAAAGAATTTTATGTATTTTTTTGGAATTTCTTTTAATTTTTGGTAATATCTAAAGATTTTTTTGAGATATCTTTATGGATTTTTTTTGAATTAACCTAACCTAACCTAATCTAACCTAACCTAACCTAACCTAACCTAACTTAACCTAACCTAACCTAACCTAACTTAACCTAACCTAACCTAACCTAACCCAACCTAACTTAACCTAACCTAACCTAACTTAACCTAACCTAACCTAACCTAACCTAACCTAACCCAACCTAACCTAACCTAACCTAACCTAACCTAACCTAACCCAACCTATCCTAACCCAACCCAAACTAACCTAACCTAACCTAACCTAACCTAACCTAACCTAGCCTAACCTAACCTAACCTAACCAAACTTAACCTAACCTAACCTAACCTAACTTAACCTAACCTAACCTAACCTAACCTAACCTAACTTAACCTAACCTAACTTAACCTAACCCAACCTAACCTAACCTAACTTAACCTAACCTATCTTAACTTAACCTAACCTAACCTAACCTAACTTAACCTAACCTAACCTAACCTAACTTAACCTAACCTAACCTAACCTAACCTAACTTAACCTAACCTAACCTAGCCTAACCTAACCTAACTTAACCTAACCTAACCTAACCTAACCTAACCTAACCTAACCTAACCTCACCTAACCTAATCTAACCTAACCTAACTTAACCTAACCTAACCTAACCTAACCTAACCTAACCCAACCCAACCTAACCTAACCTAACCTAACCTAACCAAACCTAAACTAACCTAACCTAACCTAACCTAACCCAACCTAACCTAACCTAACCTAACCTAACCCAACCTAACCTAACCTAACCTAACCAAACCTAACCTAACCCAACCTAACCTAACCTAACCTAACCTAACCTAACCTAACCAAACCTAACCCAACCTAACCTAACCCAACCCAAACTAACCTAACCTAACCTAACCTAACCTAACCTAACCCAACGTAACCTAACCTAACCTAACCTAACCTAACCTAACCTAACCTAACCTAACCTAACTTAACCTAACCTAACTTAACCTAACCTAACCTAACCTAACTTAACCTAACCTAACCTAACCTAACCTAACCTAACTTAACCTAACCTAACCTAACCTAACTTAACCTAACCTAACCTAGCCTAACCTAACCTAACTTAACCTAACCTAACCTAACCTAACCTAACCTAAACTAACTTAACTTAACCTAACCTAACCTAACTTAACCTAACCTAACCTAAAATAACCTAACCTAACCTAACTTAACCTAACCTAACCTAACCTAACCTAACCTAACTTAACCTAACCTAACCTAACCTAACTCAACCTAACCTAACCTAATCTAACCTAACTTAACCTAACCTAACTCTAACCTAACCTAACTTAACCTAACCTAACTTAACCTAACCTAACTTAACCTAACCTAACCTAACCAAACCTAACTTAACCTAACCTAACCTAACCTAGCCTAACCTAAACTAACTTAACCTAACCATACCTAACCTAACTTAACCTAACCTAACTTAACCTAACCTAGCTTAACATAACCTAACCTAACTTAACCTAACCTAACCTAACCTAACCTAACCTAACCTAACTTAACCTAACCTAACCTAACCCATCCCTAACCTAACCTAACCTAACCTAACCTAACTTAACCTAACCTAACCTATCCTAACCTAACCTAATCTAGCCTAACCTAAACTAACCTAACCTAACCTAACCTAACCTAGCTTAACCTAACCTAACCTAACCTAACCTAACCTAACCTAACCTAACTTAACCTAACCTAGCCTAACCTAACCTAACCTAACTTAACCTAACCAAACCTAACCTAACCTAACTTAACCTAGCCTAACCTAACCTAACATAACCTAACTTAACCTAACCTAACCTAACCAAACCTAACTTAACCTAACCTAACCTAACCTAACTTAACCTAACCTAACCTAACCAAACCTAACCCAACCTAACTTAACCTAACCTAACCTAACCTAACCCAACCTAGCTTAACCTAACCTAACCTAACTTAACCTAACCTAACCTAACCTAACCCAACCTAACCTAACCTAACCTAACCTAACCCAACCTAACCTAACCCAACCCAAACTAACCTAACCTAACCTAACCTAACCCAACCTAACCTAACCTAACCTAACCTAACCTAACCAAACTTAACCTAACCTAACCTAACCTAACTAACCTAACCTAACCTAACCTAACCTAACCTAACCTAACCTAACTTAACCTAACCTAACTTAACCTAACCCAACCTAACCTAACCTAACTTAACCTAACCTATCTTAACTTAACCTAACCTAACCTAACCTAACTTAACCTAACCTAACCTAACCTAACCTAACCTAACTTAACCTAACCTAACCTAACCTAACCTAACTTAACCTAACCTAACCTAGCCTAACCAAACCTAACTTAACCTAACCTAACCTAACCTAACCTAACTTAACCTACCCTAACCTAACCTAACCTAACCTAACTTAACCTAACCTAACCTAACCTAACCTAACCTAACCTAACCTAACTTAACCTAACCTAACCTAACCTAACCTAACCTAACTTAACCTAACCTAACCTAACCTAACTTAACCTAACCTAACCTAACCTAACCTAACCTAACTTAACCTAACCTAACCTAACCTAACCTAACCTAACCTAACTTAACCTAACCTAACCTAACCTAACCCAACTTAACCTAACCTAACCTAACCTAACCTAACTTAACCTAACCTAACCTAACCTAACCTAACCTAACTCAACCTAACCTAACCTAACCTAACCTAACTTAACCTAACCTAACCTAACCTAACTTAACCTAACCTAACCTAACCTAACCTAACCCAACTTAACCCAACCTAACCTAGCCTAACCTAACCTAACTTAACCTAACCTAACCTAACCTAACCTAACTTAACCTAACCTAACCTAACCTAACCTAACCTAACATAACCTAACTTAACATAACCTAACCTAACCTAACTTAACCTAACCTAATCTAACCTAACCAAACCTAACCTAACCTAATCTAACCTAACTTAACCTAACCTAACCTAACCTAACCTAACCTAACTTAACCTAACCTAACCTAACCTAACCTAACCTAACTTAACCTAACCTAACTTAACCTAACCTAACCTAACCTAACCTAACTTAACTTAACCTAACCTAACCTAACCTAACCTAACTTAACCTAACCTAACCTAACTTAACCTAACCTAACCTAACCAAACCTAACTTAACCTAACCTAACCTAGCCTAACCTAACCTAACTTGACCTAACCTGACCTAACCAAACCTAACCTAACCTAACCCAACCTAACCTAACTTAACCTAACCTAACCTAACTTAACCTAACCTAACCTAACCTAACCTAAACTAACTTAACATAACCTAACCTAACCTAACCTAACCTAACCTAATTTAACCTAACCTAACCTAACTTAACCTAACCTAACCTAACTTAACCTAACCTAACCTAACCTAACCCAACCTAACCTAACCTGACCTAACCTAACTTAACCTAACTTAACTTAACCTAACCTATCCTAACCTAACCTAACCTAACTTAACCTAACCTAACCTAACCTAACCTAACTTAACCTAACCTAACCCAACCTAACCTAACCTAACCTAACCCAACCTAACCTAACCTAACCTAACCTAACCCAACCTAACCTAACCCAACCTAACCTAACCTAACCTAACCTTGCCAAACCTAACCTAACCCAACCTAACCTAACCTAACATAACCTAACCTAACCTAACCTAACCTAACCTACCTAACCTAACCTAACCTTACCAAACCTAACCCAACCCAACCCAACCCAACCTAACCTAACCTAACCTAACCTAACCTAACCTATAACCTAACCTAACCTATATTCAAAAAATATCTAAAACTCCATAAAAGAAAATCCATACAAATCTCTTAAAATCAATAAAAATAACAAACAATCCATGAAAAATCCAAAAAAACAAAAAAAAAAATATAAAAATCCACGAAAAACACCAAAAATCAATAGAAATTAATATAAATATTTAATAATCTAAAATCTCTATGAATCACTAAAATTCATTAAACCCTAAAACAACCTAGGTTAGGTTAGGTTAAGTTAGGTTAGGCTAGGTTAGGTTAGGTTAGGTTAAGTTAGGTTAGGTTAGGTTAGGTTAGGTTAGGTTAAGTTAGGTTAGGTTAGGTTATGTTAAGTTAGGTTAGGTTAGGTTAGGTTAAGTTAGGTTAGGTTAGGTTATGTTAGGTTAGGTTAAGTTAGGTTAGGTTAGGTTAAGTTAGGTTAGGTTAGGTTTGGTTAGGTTAAGTTAGGTTAGGTTAGGTTAGGGTAGGCTAGGTTGTTAGGTTAGGTTAGGTTAAGTTAGGTTAGCTTAGGTTAGGTTAGGTTAGGTTAGGTTAGGTTAAGTTAGGTTAGGTTAGGTTAGGTTAAGTTAGGTTAGGTTAGGTTAGGTTAGGTTAAGTTAGGTTAGGTTAAGTCAGGTTAGGTTAGGTTACGGCAGGTTAGGTTAGGTTAAGTTAGGTTAGGTTAGGTTAGGTTAAGTTAGGTTAGGTTAGGTTAGGTTATATTAGGTTAGGTTAAGTTAGGTTAGGTTAGGTTAAGTTAGGTTAGGTTAGGTTAGGTTAAGTTAGGTTAGGTTAGGTTAGGTTAGGTTAGGTTAGGTTAAGTTAGGTTAGGTTAGGTTAGGTTAGGTTAAGTTAGGTTATGCTAGGTTAGGTTAGGTTAGGTTAAGTTAAGTTAGGTTTGGTTAAGTTAGGTTAGGTTAGGTTAAGTTAATTTAGTTTAGGTTAGGTTAGGTTAGGTTAGGTTGAGTTAGGTTAGGTTAGGTTAGGTTAGGTTAGGTTAGGTTAAGTTAGGCTAGGTTAGGTTAGGTTTGGTTAGGTTAAGTTAGGTTAGGTTATGTTAGGTTAGGTTAGGTATGGTTAGGTTAGGTTAAGTTAGGTTAGGTTAGGTTAGGTTAGGTTAAGTTAGGTTAGGTTACGCTAGGTTAGGTTAGGTTAAGATAGGTTAGGTTAGGTTTGGTTAAGTTAGGTTAGGTTAGGTTAGGTTAAGTTAGGTTAGGTTAGGTTAGGTTAGGTTAAGTTAGGTTAGGTTAGGTTAGGTTAGGTTAAGTTAGGTTAGGTTAAGTTAGGTTAGGTTAGGTTAGGTTAGGTTAGGTTTGGTTAGGTTAGGTTAGGTTAGGTTAGGTTAGGCTAGGTTAAGTTAGGTTAGGTTAGGTTAGGTTAGGTTGGGTTAGGTTAGGTTAGGTTAGGTTAGGTTAGGTTAATTCAAAAAAAATCCATAGATATCTAAAAAAGTTAGGTTAGGTTAGGTTAGGTTAGGTTAAGTTAGGTTAGGTTAGGTTAGGTTAAGCTAGGTTAGGTTAAGTTAGGTTAGCTTAGGTTAGGTTAAGTTAGGTTAAGTTAGGTTAGGTTAGGTTAGGTTAGGTTAGGTTAGGTTAAGTTAGGTTAGGTTAGGTTAGGTTAGGTTAAGTTAGGTTAGGTTAGGTTAGCTTAGGTTAGGTTAAGTTAGGTTAGGTTAGCTTAGGTTAGGTTAGGTTAAGTTTGGTTAGGTTAGGTTAGGTTAGGTTAGGTTAAGTTTGGTTAGGTTAGGCTAGGTTAGGTTAGGTTAAGTTAGGTTAGGTTAGGTTAGGTTAAGTTAGGTTAGGTTAGGTTAGGTTAGGTTTGGTTAAGTTAGGTTAGGTTAGGTTAGGTTAGGTTAAGTTAAGTTAGCTTAGGTTAAGTTAGGTTAAGTTAGGTTAGGTTAGGTTAAGTTAGGTTAGGTTTGGTTGGGTTAGGTTAGGTTAGGTTAGGTTAGGTTAGTTTGGGTTGGGTTAGGTTAGGTTGGGTTAGGTTTGGTTAGGTTAGGTTAGGTTGGGTTAGGTTAGGTTAGGCTAGGTTAGGTTAGGTTAGGTTGGGTTAGGTTAGGTTAGGTTAGGTTAAGTTAGGTTAGGTTAGGTTAGGTTGAGTTAGGTTAGGTTAGGTTAGGTTAGGTTAGGTTAATTCAAAAAAAATCCATAAAGATATTTAAAAAAAAGTTAGGTTTGGTTAGGTTAGGTTAGGTTAGGTTAAGTTAGGTTAGGTTAAGTTAGGTTAGCTTAGGTTAGGTTAAGTTAGGTTAGGATAAGTTAGGTTAGGTTAGGTTAGGTTAGGTTAAGTTAAGTTAGGTTAGGTTAGGTTAGGTTAAGTTAGGTTAGGTTAGGTTAGGTTAGGTTAGGTTAGGTTAGGTTAACTTAGGTTAAGTTAGGTTAGATTAGGTTAGGTTAGGTTGGGTTAGGTTAGGTTAGGTTAGGTTAAGTTAGGTTAGGTTAGGTTAGGTTAAGTTAGGTTAGGTTAGGTTAGGTTAGGTTAGGTTAAGTTAGGTTAGGTTAGGTTAGGTTAGGTTAGGTTAGGTTATGTTAAGTTTGGTTAGGTTAGGTTAAGTTAAGTTAGTTTAGGTTAGGTTAGGTTAGGTTAGGTTGAGTTAGGTTAGGTTAGGTTAGGTTAGGTTAAGTTAGGTTAGGTTAAATTAGGTTAGGTTAGGTTAGGTTAGGTTAAGTTAGGTTAGGTTAGGTAAGGTTAAGTTAGGTTAGGTTAGGTTAAGTTAGGTTAGGTTAGGTTAGGTTAGGTTAAGTTAGGTTAGGTTAGGTTAGGTTAGGTTAGGTTAAGTTAAGTTAGGTTAGGTTAGGTTAAGTTAAGTTAGGCTAGGTTAAGTTAGGTTAGGTTAGGTTAGGTTAGGTTAAGTTAGGTTAGGTTAAGTTAGGTTAGGTTAGGTTAAGTTAGGTTAGGTTAGGTTAGGTTAAGTTAGGTTAGGTTAAGCTAGGTTAGGTTAGGTTAGGTTAAGTTAGGTTAGGTTAGGTTAGGTTAGGTTAGGTTAAGTTATGTTAGGTTAGGTTTGGTTAAGTTAGGTTAGGTTAGGTTAGGTTAGGTTAGGTTAGGTTAGGTTAGGTTAGGTTAATTCAAAAAAAATCCATTAAAACTCCTAAAGTAATTTTCAAAGATGTTTTTGGATTTTTTCCTTAAAAATCTCTAAAAATCCCTACAAATTCCTAAAAATCCTTAAGAATTCCTAACAATTCAAAAAATATCTAAAACTCCATAAAAGAAAATCCATACAAATCTCTTAAAATCAATAAAAATAACAAACAATCCATGAAAAATCCAAAAAAACAAAAAAAAAAATATAAAAATCCACGAAAAACACCAAAAATCAATAGAAATTAATATAAATATTTAATAATCTAAAATCTCTATGAATCACTAAAATTCATTAAACCCTAAAACAATCTAAAAGTCCTTAAAAGTCCATACAAATCCCAAAAAATCTCTAAAAATCCCTAAAACTCATTAAAAATCCCTATAAATCGCTAAATATTCTTAAAAATACATTAAAATCCTTAAAAAAACACTAAAAGTCTCTAAAATTCCCTACAAATCTCTAAAATTTTCAAAAAATCCTTAAAAAATCCAAAAAATTCATAAAAATTCACAAAAATCCTTAAAAATCTCTAAAGATCCATAAAATTCCCCTGAAAAATTCCTACAAATCAACAAATATTCCAAAAAATCCCCAAAAATCCATGAAAATTTATTAATAATACATTGAAATCCCTGAAAAAAAATCCATAAACATCTTTACAAATTACATTAAGAATTTTAATGGATTTTTAGGTATTTGCATGGATTTTTACAGATATTTGGTATTTTTTATGAATTTTTAGGGATATTAAGAATTTTTTTGAGAGATATTTAGTGATTTTTTTTTAGAAATTTTCAAGGATTTTTAATTTTTTTAAAGATTTTTAGAAAAATTTAGAGGTTTTTAAGGAGTTTTATAGAGAATTTTAGGGATTATTAGTTGATTTTAGTGATTTTTAGAGATTTTGAATTTTTTTTTATAGATTTTTAAGGATTTCTAGAGATTTTAAGGGATTTATAGCAAAATTTAATGATTTTTAGAGATTTTTAAAGAATTTTATGTATTTTTTTTGGAATTTCTTTTAATTTTTGGTAATATCTAAAGATTTTTTTTAGATATCTTTATGGATTTTTTTTAAATTAACCTAACCTAACCTAATCTAACCTAACCTAACCTAACCTAACCTAACTTAACCCAACCTAACCTAACTTAACCTAACCTAACCTAACCTAACCCAACCTAACTTAACCTAACCTAACCTAACCTAACCTAACCCAACCTAACCTAACCCAACCCAAACTAACCTAACCTAACCTAACCTAACCCAACCTAACCTAACCTAACCTAACCTAACTTAGCCTAACCTAACCTAACCTGACCTAACCTAACCAAACTTAACCTAACCTAACCTAACCTAACTTAACCTAACCTAACCTAACCTAACCTAACCTAACTTAACCTAACCTACCTTAACCTAACCCAACCTAACCTAACCTAACTTAACCTAACCTATCTTAACTTAACCTAACCTAACCTAACCTAACTTAACCGAACCTAACCTAACCAAACCTAACCTAACCTAACCTAACTTAACCTAACCTAACCTAACCTAACCTAACTTAACCTAACCTAACCTAGCCTAACCTAACCTAACCTAACCTAACCTAACCTAACCTAACTTAACCTAACCTAACCTAACCTAACCTAACCTAACCTAACCTAACTTAACCTAACCTAACCTAACTTAACCTAACCTAACCTAACCTAACTTAACCTAACCTAACCTAACCTAACCTAACTTAACCTAACCTAACCTAGCCTAACCTAACCTAACCTAACCTAACCTAACTTAACCTAACCTAACCTAACCTAACATAACTTAACCTAACCAAACCTAACCTAACCCAACTTAACCAAACCTAACCTAACCTAACCTAACCTAACTTAACCTAACCTAACCTAACCTAACCTAACCTAACTCAACCTAACCTAACCTAGCCTAACCTAACTAAACCTAACCTAACCTAACCTAACCTAACCTAACTTAACCTAACCTAACCTAACATAACCTAACGTAACTTAACCTAACCTAACCTAACCTAACCTAACCTAACTTAACCTAACCTAACCTAACCTAACCTAACTTAACCTAACCTAACCTAACCTAACCTAACCTAACTTAACATAACCAAACCAAACCTAACTTAACCTAACCTAATCTAACCTAACCCAACCTAACCTAACCTAATCTAACCTAACTTAACCTAACCTAACCTAACTTAACCTAACCTAACCTAACCTAACCTAACTTAACCTAACCTAACCTAACCTAACCTAACCTAACTTAACCTAACCTAACCTAACCTAACCTAACCTAACCTAACTTAACCTAACCTAACCTAACCTAACTTAACCTAACCTAACCTAACTTAACCTAACTTAACCTAACCTAACCTAACCTAACCTAACCTAAACTAATTTAACCAAACCTAACCTAACTTAACCTAACCTAACCTAACCTAACCTAAACTAACTTAACTTAACCTAACCTAACCTTACCTAACCTAACTTAACCTAACCTAACCTAACTTAGCCTAACCTAACCTAACCTAACCCAACCTAACCTAACCTGACCTAACCTAACTTAACCTAACTTAACCAAACCTAACCTAACCCAACCTAACCTAACCTGACCTAACCTAACTTAACCTAACTTAACTTAACCTAACCTAACCTAACCTAACTTAACCTAACCTAGCCTAACCTAACCTAACTTAACCTAACCTAACCTAACCCAACCTAACCTAACCTAACCTAACCTAACCTAATCTATCCTAACCCAACCTAACCTAACCTAACCTAACCTTGCCTAACCTAACATAACCTAACCTAACCTAACCTAACCTAACCTACCTAACCTAACCTAACCTAACCTAACCTAACCTAACCCAACCCAACCCAACCTAACCTAACCTAACCTAACCTAACCTATCCTATAACCTAACCTAACCTAACCTAACCTAACCTAACCTAACCCCCCTACTAACCTAACCTAACCTTACCTAACCTAAACTAACCTAGGTTAGGTTAGGTTAAGCTATGTTAGGTTAGGTTAGGTTAGGTTAAGTTAGGTTAGGTTAGGTTAGGTTAGGTTAGGTTGAGTTAGGTTAGGTTAGGTTAGGTTTGGTTAGGTTAGGTTAGGTTAAATTAGGTTAGGTTAGGTTAGGTTAGGTTCAGTTAGGTTAGGTTAGGTTAGGTTAGGTTAGGTTAAGTTAGGTTAGGTTAGGTTAGGTTAGGTTAGGTTAGGTTAGGTTAAGTTAGGTTAGGTTAGGTAAGGTTAGGTTAGGCTAGGCTAGGTTAAGTTATTTTAGGTTAGGTTAGGCTAGGTTAAGTTAGGTTAGCTTAGGTTAGTTTAGGTTAGGTTAGGTTAAGTTAGGTTAGGTTAGGTTAGGTTAGGTTAAGTTAGGTTAGGTTAGGTTAAGTTAGGTTAGGTTAAGTTAGGTTAGTTTAGGTTAGGGCAGGTTAGGTTAGGTTAAGTTAGGTTAGGTTAGGTTAGGTTAGGTTAAGTTAGGTTAGGTTAGGTTAGGTTAGATTAAGTTAGGTTAGGTTAGGTTAGGTTAGGTTAGGTTAAGTTAGGTTAGGTTAGGTTAGGTTAAGTTAAGTTAGTTTAGGTTAGGTTAGGTTAGGTTAGGTTGAGTTAGGTTAGGTTAGGTTAGGTTAGGTTAGGTTAAGTTAGGTTAGGTTAGGTTAGGTTTGGTTAGGTTAAGTTAGGTTAGGTTAGGTTAGGTTAGGTTAGGTATGGTTAGGTTAGGTTAAGTTAGGTTAGGTTAGGTTAGGCTAAGTTAGGTTAGGTTAGGCTAGGTTAGGTTAGGTTAAGTTAGGTTAGGTTAGGTTAGGTTAAGTAAGGTTAGGTTAGGTTAGGTTAAGTTAGGTTAGGTTAGGTTAGGTTAGGTTAAGTTAAGTTAGGTTAGGTTAAGTTAGGTTAGGTTAGGTTAGGTTAGGCTAAGTTAGGTTAAGTTAGGTTAGGTTATGTTAGGTTAGGTTAGGTTAGCTTATGTTAGGTTAGGTTAGGTTAGGTTAGGTTAAGTTAGGTTAGGTTAGGTTAGGTTAGGTTAGGTTGGGTTAGGTTAGGTTAGGTTAGGTTAAGTTAGGTTAGGTTAGGTTAGGCTAGGTTAGGTTAGGTTAGGTTAATTCAAAAAAAATCCATAAAGATATCTAAAAAAGTTAGG
>JAXCGZ010014044.1:7500-27500 GCA_037179515.1 Halocaridina rubra | reverse complement strand
AAGGCAGAAATAAGGAAAAATAAGCACAAGGTATATATAATGCTGCAGTAAAATTATATATTTAATGGCAAATTATTTAAAAGTTTTTTTTAATATATATATTTTCAGCGTCATATATTGCTAATAGTACGTAATGTAGTTTTGGAGGCTAATAAAACGAAAAAAAAAAATTCAAACAGCCTAAATTGATAATATAATTATTTGGGATTAAAATTAATTTTCATAATTATTTTTGTGAAAATATATTCCATATTTTTGGCTTTGTCTCATTAACCAATTGTAACTGGGGAAAAAAAAAAGTTTTTTTTTATTTAAACAAATTGTTTATTCAGCTGATTCGAATCATTTTTTTTATACACAATGGCCCCCATTCATCAAACTGAAATTAGTATTATTATATATTTATTTATTAATTCAAAATTATATTTATTAATTTATTTAAAATTATTATTATTTATTTATATAAAATTATTTTTATATATTTATTTATTATTTTCATTTGTATAATTCTATTTATTTATTTTAATTATTTATTCATATGATATTTAAGAAGGACCTCTCTCAGTGGTCACCGTGGCTCAAGCGGTAGCGTCCGCGACTCTGATGCGTCAGATCGAGGGTTCGCGCCCCGTCACGGTCTGAGGTTAGCAAGGGCATGCACTCAGGGTAACGATTACATCTGCCAAAACAAGTCCTTTGCAAGAAGGCAACCGTCCTAGCCCTTGGTAGAAAAGGGATTCCGTGACGTAAAACCGGAACAAACAAACAAACAACAAACATGAGCCTCTCTCATGCCTTTTTAATCAGGTAAAAATGCCTTTCTTGGGTATCATACTAGGTGAAAACTCCTATCATGCCTATTTAGTATCGCAAATATGCATCTTTCGTGAATCTAACGTAAGAAAGTTACTCTTTTCGCTTATCTAGATAGGCATATATGCCTGTCTATCTACATTGGCGAATAGGCCTCATACATGGGAAGCAAGCGAGCGTGCTAGGGATAGGAATGAGTGGCGAGCGATTGTGACGCAGCTCTGATGGGCATCTGCTGTTACCACGGGGCTGCATCTTACAGAGGTAGCCCTGTGGTAGGGGCAGTAGGGAAGTTGGCAGTTGTGAAGCGACACAGGTTGTGGAAGAGCCGGGAGGATGGGCTGTGGCACTCCAGCAGTGCCATCTGAACGGTCGCTAGCTCCATCGTCATTGCCCATAGAGCAAAGTAATCCCCTTATTGTTTTTTTTTTATGTCGGCTACCCCCCAATTAAAGGGGGAAACAGCCAAGGTAGATAGATAGATAGATAGATAGACATTGAAGCCTGTCTCACGCTTTACTTACTCTAATGTACCTCCCTTGGACATACTTGCACAGTTTAGCAAATATACCCCTTTGACTTGGCTTTAGTGCATTTTGGCGAAGCCGTTTTGACGCCGGCTGTTTGGGAGCTAAGCCCATTTGGTGATGGACCTTTAGGACCTAAGAAGATTTTCATATTTTGAAGACCTAATCTATCTTTCCAAAACGGATGTCGCCAAAATGTCTTCACCCAAATGGTATCGGCCAAACGTCTCACTCTGCTCTGATATATTTTTTTTATGAGTGTGACACCGAGACAGACAGAGAACATTTCCCTCATCAGGCTCGGCTGAAAGAATAGCCAAAGAAATGAAAACCTAGAAATATGACAGGTGGAGGCCCTAAGATGACGATAGATCAATTTTTTGAAGGAAGTTTAACTGTCCATATACGTCTCCCGCGCGCTTCGAGAGAGGCCAAAACGTCTACATGGAATATCTGTTTGTAGCGAATAAATTTTGGTTTGGATAAATAGACATTCAAATAAATAAATAAATAAATGAAAACGTAAATAAATAAATAGACGTATGAATAAATCTATAATAAATATATAAATAAGCCTAGAGCTCTCGAATATGTTTTTGTATTAGTAAGGGCATACACTCAGGGTAACGATTACATCTGCCAAAACATATCCTTCGCAAGAAGGCAACCGTCCTAGCCCTTAATAGAAAACGGAGTTCGTTAAATAAACATAACTGAATCCTTCCATTCCATATCTGCCATTGGCCTGCCATCAGACCAAGCCTTCATCAGGTCAAATGTTCTTTAAAAACTTGAGTTGTTCCTTGTTTTGAACAATTGTTCTTCTTGAAGAGAACATTTGGTCTTTTTCCTATCAGGACATATGACCCCCTCCCCCTTTTTTTTGTCAGAGATGATTTTAAATTATGTCTATTTTTTTTTTGGGGGGGTCATTGTTTCAGAGTTATGGCAAAAGAAAAAAAATGTCTATTTTGACGTTTTCAGACACATCTCAAAGAAGATGGAAAAGAAGAAAAAGTTTATTTTGAAGTTTAACTTATTTTTATGGTAGAGTCTTCTTTAACTTAAAAGACGAAAAAAAAAATTTAAAATTCATATTTTTTCAGAAAAAAGCGAAAAAAAACTTGAAGTACGCATTTATTTGTGTTATATTGAAATAAGTTTTTTCTTGAAAATATATTTTCAGGAGTACTAAGGAAACTATTTTACTCTGTTACATTTAGCCAATTTCATATTAGGATCCAGATCCTGGTAGCTCACTGGTAGAGCGCGTTTAGGCCTAGAATACAAAAATATTGAAATTGCGTTCTTAGATGTGTGTGTGTGTGTGTGTGTGTGTGTGTGTGTGTGTTTGTGTGTGTGTGTGCAATCTTGCACACACACACACATATTCATTTTAGGATCCAGATCCTGTAGCTCATTGATAGAGCGCGTTAGGCCTAGAATAAAAAAATATTGAAAATGCGTTCTTAGATGTGTGTGTGTGTGTGTGTGTGTGTGTGTATGTGTGTGTGTGTGTGTGTGTGTGTGATTACCTAATTGTGTTTACGGGAAAGAGCCCAAAGCTCGTATCTTCCCGTCTCCTCATCGATTCCATTTTATACTTAGTGATACTTATCATACCTGTCCTTAAAACTATGGATTGAGATAGCATTAACTACCTCCTCGCTTAGCGAATTCCAATTATCAACTACTCTTACACTGAAAAAGTATTTAGAAAATAAGAACATAAGAATAGAGGACACTGCAACATGCCTACACACGAGGCAGCTCCATTTTTGAATTGTATTTTCAGCATGTCTAACCTATTCTATTCTACTCTACTTATTTATTCTATTTTTCTTTTTATGATTTTTCTAATAAGCACTAACCTATTCATACCCACCCTACCTCTGTCATATGTCTATCTAATCTACATTTGAAGGTGTCTAAGGTATTGGCATTTACTATCCTACTAGGAAGCTTGTTCCATGCATCAGCTACTCTATTACCAAACCAATTTTTGCCAATTTCCCTTCTGAACCTAAATTTATCAAGCTTAAATCCATTATTACGAGTTCTGGTTTGATCATGAATTTTTAAAACTTTATTAATATCTCCCTTGTTAATCCCTTTAAACCATTTATACACTTCAGTCATATCCCCCCTAACTCTTCGCCTCTCTAGAGAATGTAGATTAAGTTTTTTTAATCTGTCCTCATATGGTAGATTTCTGATATTGTGTATCATCTTGGTCCATTCTTTTCTTACGAAGCTTCAAACTATGACCTCTAGTTCTAGGGCCAGCCATATCAAAATATCGATCCCTATCCACTCTATCATAACCATGAAGGAATTTAAAGACTGTCACCATATCCCCCCTCACTCTTCTAGCTTCGAGTGATGGTAAGTCTAATTCCCTCAGCCTCTCATCATAACTGAGATTGCGTATTTCTGGCACCAGTTTCGTGGCATATCTTTGAGTGTGTGTGTGTGTGTGTGTGTGTGTGTGTGTGTGTGTGTGTGTGTGTGTGTGTGTGTGTGTGTGTGTGTGTGTGCAGTCTTGCGTGTGATTATCACGCATCCGATACTTCAGCATTTTTTTTTTTTTTTGCGTCCGTGTTGAATTCTAGACAAAGTGCTGAGTTTGCAGTTTTTTAGACATTTTCTTAATATCCATTTATTCCGCTAGAGAATCCTAGATATGGTGACCTAATCTAGAGAATCCTCCTCCCCACTCACACACACACGCACGCACGCGCGCACGCATGCACATACATTTCAACATTAATCTTAACATACTTTTGAATCGCTTGTGTTTCTCTAAGATAGAAAAATACACATATGCTTACATACGCACTTGCGTGCTGAAATGCACGCGCACGCACGCACACACACGTAAGCAAGTATTTAGCAATTTATGCAAAGTACAGACATTTATTTGATAAGATCAGAGCTTAGGCCTAACTTTTTGGCCTATCAGATAAACTAAAAAGATGTAAGTTATGTATTGTCAAGTGTCATAATTTATGTACAATAATTATTTTATGTATCAAATGATGAAGAGCTACAGTATGGAAATTATTATTATTATTATCATTATTATTATTATTATAATTATTATTATTATTATTATTATTATTATTATTATTATTATTATTATTATTATTATTATTATTATTATCATCATCATCATCATTATCATCATCATTATCATTATCATTATCATTATCATTATTATTATTATTATTATTATTATTATTATTATTATTATTATTATTATTATCATTATCATTATCATTATTATCATTATCATTATCATTATTATTATTATTATTATTATTATTATTATTATTATTATTATTATTATTATTATTATTATTATTATGCATGTATGTATCTGTGTGTACGCATTAATTTCTCTAACTATCAATCAGTGTTTCTGCCAGTTATCTATATATCCGTCTATCTGTACATATTTATCAATATATCTCTCTTTTCTCTGTCAATTCTCATCTGTCAATCTAACTTAGTGAGAACCATTTAAGTCTTGGAATAAAATAACTTCTATTAATTACTGAAACTTTTTTTAATAGCCAAATAAACCGTGTGATTGGTGTATGAAAAGCAGCGTTATAGCCACTTATAGCCAGATTATGTAGATCATTGATATATAATACGCAAATTTATAGACAATTATAGCAGGGCATTATATGAAAAGATTGCTTTTATAGCCGTTATTTTAAGAGATCTGTTCTTGCCAGATAAAGTAAATAATTGATGAATAATAATCATTTATAGCCGATTGTGTAATATAATTCTTTATGGCCATATAGACTTATTTGATATTAAAGAATTTATTCTTTATTTATTGATGTTTGAATAAAAGTTATAATCAGGTTTAATAGTTACTGAGAGAGAGTGAGAGATAGATAGACTGACAGATAGATGGATGGAAGGATGAAGGTATGGAGAGATAGATAGATAGAGTGCTAGATGGATAGCTAGATATAGAGAGAAATAGAGAGAGAGAGAGAGATGTTTATAATCTACATAATTACCCTACTTAATTTTCATGCCTGAGAATTTTTATAGTCGGGTTAAAAGCGGTAATGGAGGTATTTTTGTTAAACTTAGACAAGAGAATATTTTCATCCATAAAAATAAGATTTTTTTTTTTTTACATGTTTACTTGTTAGTTTTTTCAATTGCAAATTGCTGAGTCAGTCTGAAATTTCCCTTATATTAGAGATTTGGCCCCTGACATTATTACTGTTATCTTTTTCTTCACTCTCGTTATTGAATATGTTCAACCTGCTCTCTCTCTCTCTCTCTCTCTCTCTCTCTCTCATAAGAACATAAGAACATATGAATAGAGGACACTGCAACATGCCTACTGGCACACACGAGGCAGCTCCATTTTTGAATTGTATTTTCAGCATGTCTAACCTATTCTATTCTACTCTACTTATTTATTCTGTTTTTCTTTTTATGACATTTCTAATAAGCCACTAACCTATTCATACCCACCCTACCTCTGTCATATGTCTATCTAATCTACATTTGAAGGTGTCTAAGGTATTGGCATTTACTATCATACTAGGAAGCTTGTTCCATGCATCAGCTACTCTATTACCAAACCAATTTTTACCAATTTCCCTTCTGAACCTAAATTTATCAAGCTTAAATCCATTATTACGAGTTCTGGTTTGATCATGAATTTTTAAAACTTTATTAATATCTCCCTTGTTAATCCCTTTAAACCATTTATACACTTCAATCATATCCCCCCTAACTCTTCGCCTCTCTAGAGAATGTAGATTAAGTTTTTTTAATCTGTCCTCATATGGTAGATTTCTGATATTGTGTATCATCTTGGTCATTCTTCGTTGCACTCTCTCCAAGGATTCAATTTCCATTCTATAATAGGGTGACCAGAATTGCACAGCATAATCTAAATGGGGCCTAACTAATGCAAGATAGAGCTGCAAAATAACTTTTTCCGTCCTATTGCTGACGCTTCTTGAGATAAATCCTAAAATTCTGTTTGCTTTATTTCTGACTGCTGTGCATTGCTCTCTTGGCTTAAGACTACTACTCACAAGAACTCCCAAATCCCTTTCACACTGAGAACTCATGATTTCATGGTTATTTAGCTTATAACTAGTATTGTCTTTTATAGTACCCATTTTAACTACTTTACATTTTTCAACATTAAATTCCATTTGCCATTTGTCCGACCATTCAGATAATCTATTTAGATCTTCCTGTAAAGCATGAATGTCTTCTTTTCCATTTATAGTTCTACCTATTTTAGTGTCGTCTGCGAATTTACTTAGGTTACTACTGATATCCGAATCCAGATCATTTAGATATACGATGAATAATAGAGGACCAAGTACCGAGCCTTGTGGTACCCCGCTTGTAACCGAGCCCCACTCTGATTTCTCTCCATTTATGCAAACCCTCTGTTTTCTGTCTTTTAACCATTGTTTGATCCATCTGAGCACAGCTCCTCCTATACCATGAGCTTCCAGCTTTTTAACTAATCTTTTGTGAGGAACTCTATCAAAAGCTTTGCTAAAATCTAGATATATTGTATCATATTCTTTGCCACAATCTACTGCCTCGTAAACTTCTGAATAAAAAGACAGTAAGTTTGTAAGGCACGAAAAACCCTTAAGAAACCCGTGTTGTGAAAGTTTTATCAGTCTGTGTAATTCTAGATGTGCCCTTATTTTATTTGCAATTATGGATTCTAGAATCTTACCCACTGTTGACGTTAAACTTACCGGCCTATAATTATTCTTTTTAACACGTTCTCCTTTTTTAAATATTGGTACCACATCTGCCAATTTCCACTCCATGGGTACCGATCCTAATTTTATTGAATTATTAAATAATGCAGTTAGAGGACAACTAAGCTCTTCCTTGCATTCCTTTAATATTCTAGCATATATTCCATCAGGTCCCGGAGATTTATGAGCCTTTAATTTATCTATTTCTTTTATTACCTCCTCTCTCGTAATATTTATTGAACTAAGTATATTATCGGGACTGTCTCTGTAAATGGATTCTACTTCCGGAATATTTTCCAAGTTTTCATTTGTAAATACAGATAAGAAATAATCATTTAAACATGTACACATCACTTTATCGTCATCTGTGATATGGCCATTGGCTACTTCAATTGGTCCGACTTTTTCCTTAAATTTTGTTTGATAATGTTGATAAAACCCTTTAGGATTTTCTTTAGCTTCTCCTGCTATTCGAACTTCGTATTTTCTTTTCGACTCTCTAACTATCTTTTTAACTTCCCTGTTTAACTGTATATATTGCTGCCTCACCTGCTCTTCACCTCTTTTTAGTTTCCTGTATATTCCTCTTTTAATACCTATAAGATTCTTTATTCTATTGTTCATCCATTTAGGGTCATTTTTTCTTGATCTGCAATGTTTCATGGGAATATAGTCTCTCTGACTATTCTTAAGAGTCATGACAAAATTGTTATATTCCTCATCCAAATTTATATTAACTGACGGGCTGCTGTTCTTTCCTGTGAGAGAATTTAATGTATTGATCTTATCTTGTGATAATCCTTGGCATGTGGTACCCAAATTTCGGGGTAATCCGCTACCTGCGACCTGACCTGCTGGATTAACTACCCACATCTGTACCCCAGAAATCCCTTTCCATACCTCATTAGATAATTTAGTTTTTAAGCCCTCAAAATCTCCTGCTCTAAAGTTTGGAACAATATTCTTATTTTCCTTTATAGTTTCCTTGAAAATTATGTTAAATCTAATGGAATCATGGTCACTGTTGCCCAATTTTTCACCAACTTCTAAATTTGTAACCATATTCTCTCTATTACTAAGAACTAAATCTAGTGTATTCACCCCCCGTGTTGCTTCATGTACATGCTGAGAAAGGAAATTGTCTTCTACTACTTCCAAAAACTCCTTAGAGCTACTATCACCTGTTATGGTTTCCCAGTTAATATGTCTAAAATTAAAATCGCCTACAATGCAAACTCTATTTGACCTGCTCACTTTAGAAATTTCATCGTATATAACTTGCGACTCTATATTATCTAGATCAGGTGGTCTGTAGACTACTCCTACTACTAGACTTTCTATATTATTTTTAATTTCAACCCATAAGGTTTCTGAATTTAGATTTGTCTTAATTCCAGACTTAATGCAGCTTCTGAGGCTATCTTTAATATACATAATTACCCCTCCCCCTCTTTTATCTGCACTACGATCAGCATTATAAAGTTTATATCCTGTAATTATGTACTCAGCTTTAAGGTGTTTGCTTTCTAATTTAATCCAACTTTCACTAATGCATATTATATCCGGTCTCTCACTACATACTATGGCTCTCAGTTCTTCTATCTTGTTACCTAAACTACGGCTATTTGTATAATATACTTTTAAACTTTCTCTAGCTTCACCCTTCTTGTGGCTATTCTTTTTGTTAATATTTGTTCTATGTAACAAATGGTTCTTATCCTTAGACTCCCAATTATTTGACCCACTATTTACTGAACCCTTACTGACTAATTTCTCTGCACAAGTATTAATCATTTCATTATTTGTGTCTAACAAAACCCCCCTACCTCTCTGTCTATCATACCAGCCAATACCGAGACACCTGAATTAGAAAGATGCACTCCATCCCTTGCATACATATGCTTACGACTAGTGAAGTGATCCCACCCGTCTATAAAACCTATATTATTCTCCCGACAGAAGACTTTCATCCTAGCATTTACTCCTATAGCTCGAGACCACCACTCTGAACTTTGGCTAAGCCTAGGGAGAATACCACACATCACAGGAACTGCACCCCTTTTCCTAATCTTATCCAGGGCTTGTCTATACAACCTAATCAGCTCTTCACTTCTACCATCCTGCACGTCATTTCCCCCAGCTATCAAACAAACAACATCTTTTTTCTCAATCCAGCTATTTATTGACTCACCCACCTTCTTCATACCTGCTCCAGGGAAAAAATATTTTCCTCTAACTCTATGCCTGAGTTTCCTGTCTACATATCTGCATAGTGAATCCCCTACAATTACCAAAGAACGAGACTTATCCGGAGGATGGGTTACTCCGACCTTGGGAGACTTACCTAGGCTCTTGACCTGAGAGCTTTTCCCACTTCCATTTTTACGATCGCTAGTACACCTATCTGACTCTATGGTTCCTGAAGAATTGGTGCCGCCACTGTCACATTCATCTCTAAGTGACCTAAATGAATTAGCAACCTGTAGTCTAAAAGTATCATTTTTCTTAAGAACCATTTTCGTTGAACCCTTATTCACAACTTTCCAGTCGTCTTCATTATTCAATCGACCCTTCCTGGTTAACACCTCTACTTTACCTCTCAGATCCCTGTTCTCCTCAGCTAGGGATCTGACCTCCTGCCTGACTGCGGCCAACTCATTTCTTAAATTAAAAATGAGTTTGCTTGCGTCAGACGAGGACAAATCCCCAGCACAGCCACAAACAGCACCAACAACGACACAACTACCAACACCACTACCACTAACACCACCAGCACAAAGAACACCACCACTCTCCATTGTACTAAGTTTGGTCAAGATTAGAGCTACTGGAAGCACGTCCTCACTGGATGAACCCAGGAACTAAACTGAGGTAAACAATCTTGCCTGGTGCGTTCCTGATATTTTCATGGTTTTTCGTGTTTTCTAAACTGCCTTTGTGTATTTTGTGTACCTCTGTGACCCTGTGAAGTGTTTTAGAACAACGAAAATGTGTCTCTTAAGTTTTTGAATTTATGAACTTAGTTTTATTTTAGGTTAAGATAATCAAATTTTCCCGTAAAGGGCTCACATTTAATTTTTTTTCAAATTCTGCGCATGCGCAGTAAGAACATCTACAAGCGCTGCCAGTGGCAAAAGTATTTTAATCTTAGTGTTTTCTATTTTTCATATTATAATGTCTTCTATTGAAAACCTAGTGTTTTCGGAAAACCCTACTTGGGAATTCCTCAATGATAATATACAAAAACTGAATTACAAAAACATTTTCGGGAAATAGGTATCACAAGGGTCTGGCACACGAAAGATAAACTCATTGATATGATTCTTGAAAAGCATAGATCGTCACTAACAAACGATTCAGAGAGTAATGTTGATAACTGTGAATTAGCTCCTCAAGAGGAAATGAGAGACATTGAAGAAATGAGAGAGAATAAATGTCAGAGATCTTGTTATCGATAAACTCAGTGAACTTATGAAAGCTGCAAATATCACAATCAACACGTTAAATGATCGTATCTCTTCACTGGAAGAACAAGTCGGGTTACTTCAGGGAACATACATCTCACAGTAGACGACACCGGAACCGCAGGGTGTAACCCCTACCCGGCCCCTACCTGAGGGAAGCCTGCTTCTGGGTGACACAAGCCTCTCCCCTGTTCGTATGTCAGACTTGAACCAACAATGCTCCGTTCAAACTATAAGAGGAGCTAATATAGATCTCATAAATTGTTGGGTCTCAGAGAAACTTCGATGGGCTCCTAAATATTGCATCTTATACTGCGGTATTCAAGACATCCTTAATGGGTCTCAGCCTGTGGATATCCTTGATAGATTGGGGTCTCTCATAACCGATCTCAAGGAGGTGAACGAGGAGATGAGCATACACATATGTGAAGTAGCACCTGTCCTTAGAGTCGAAGAGTTCGATGAAAAGATCAACTATTTCAATAATCAACTAGCAACTTGGAGTGAGACCAATGGGGTTTCAGTTATCAAGACTAATCTGCAGTTCAGGCTTGGTACCGGCGACGTTGATCGGATGTGTTATGATGTAAATGATAAGGGGGATGCTCTCAACAGATTTGGCGTCATCAGGTTATTGAACATAATTGCTAAGCAATGCCCATTCTTCAAACTAAGCAACAACTGGGAAGAAATCATATACCAAACCATACCTGCTACATATGCTTCTGTATTGCAGCGGCAACAACGACCGGTCACGGCCAATAACGACAGTCAAAATAACACATACAGGAACAGAAACTACGACAGGCATCGCTAGCTCCCCTCAATAAGAAATAATAATGAATTCAGAAACGTCACTCAAGAAAGTATCAACGATCAGCATTCTAGAAGGGATCCTCAACAGCATTCGGATGGACGTCATACCCGGGATTTTCGTCATCAGAATCGTCAAATCCCACCTGGTATTCGAGGATGGAGACGAGACTCGAGGATGAATCACAGTCTTTACGATCTCGACCAACCACGGCGCTACCCCCAGCGTCCCCGGGAGAGGGAGAAATTGCAGCAGCTCTACAGTCGTCGACAGCCCTGTTCAAACTGTGGGGAAATAAACCATGATCTTTCCCACTGTTGGTTTAACTATAGACTTAAATGTGGTCACTGCCGTGAACATGGCCATAAAACAAGATTATGTCCCTTAAATATATAGCAATCACATTGTAATACAGGCTTATTGAAACATTTCATAAATATACAACACATCAATGCACAATCACTTTTGGGTAATTTCGACAATATTGAACTAATGATCAGAGAAAATAACGTAGATATAATGTGTGTTTGTGAAACTTGGCTCCTATCTAATATGCAGTCTGGTTTTGTTGCTATACCTGAGTATTCTTTTTATCGATTTGATGGTGGTAGGGGTGGGGGTGTGGGGGTGTATGTAAGAAATCATCTAACGGTCTCCCTATTAAAGACCCCTGAAGTCGAGCGACCTCCTCATCTCGAAGACATTTGGTTGACTGTTCAGAGTAGGAAATTCCCTTCATTCATCCTGGGATGTGTATATAGACACCCTCATGCACTCAACGACACCTTTGATTACATCTCCGAGGTATTTCGGTCTGTCTGTTTGAGGAGCAAACCTCTCATTATTATAGGCGACTTCAATGATAATCTCCTTCTTCCTAATAATAAAATGGGGAAATTAATTCAATCCCTCCACTTAAATCAGCTTGTGAATAAAGCAACCCGTATCACCGCTAATTCCTCCAGCCTAATTGATCTTATAATTACCAATACACCTAGTTTTATAGTTCACCACGATGTCTTACCTTGTCCTGTAGGAGACCACGAGCTTCTAATAGCTACAGTTAATGTCAGGAAGGAAAAGAGACCGCCAATTGTTAAAACTTTCCGATCTCTTGAGAATTATTCTCAAAATTGTTTCTGTGACACTCTTCTTAATGAATACAACATTTTAAATTCAATACTAACTACAGATTGTGTAAATTATCAAGTTTCTACTTTTACTGATGTTTTTACGAGATGTTTAAATGAATGTGCCCCTCTTACAACCAAAGTCATGACACGCCCTCCTGCCCCGTGGATTGACTCTCAGTTAAAAGAGCAAATGAAAAGGAGAGATGACCTCCTAAGGCAATTTAAATCTGATAGACAAAACTCCGAGATGGAAAGAGCCTATAGAAGAGAAAGAAACCTTACTAAAACAATGTTGTCCGAAAAGAAGAAAAATCATTTCAGGGAAGAATTTTCCAAGTATAGGGGAAATATCAAAGGAACTTGGAATGTTATAAAAAGAATAATTCCTGCAAATAAGGAAATCTTAGAAAATTCTGACCTTCTCAGTGATAATGTGGAAAAGCGAGTGAATGATTTTAATAAGTATTTTGCTAAAATAGGTAAGTCCACATATGAAAAGTCCCAAGATAATAATGACTTGATTATTAATCAACCACATAATTGCCAGCCTCCAGCTGAAAGAAATATTATCAATAATTTTAGACCGCACCCAATCGATTTAGTCACACTTATTCTTATCATAAAGAACCTCAAACCAACAAACTCTTGTGGTTCCGATGGGATACAACTTCGCTTCCTAATTGACTCATTGCCAGTTACAGTATTTTTCATTTTAGTCATTGTTAATACATCCATTGTTACAGGCATTTATCCTAACCTCTGGAAGCATCCCTATATCATCCCCGTTTTTAAGAGCGGAGATACTAATAATGTTGAAAATTATAGGCCAATCTCTCTTCTCAGCATTCTGTCTAAAATACTTGAGAAGGTAGTTGCCACCCAGTTAATAAATTTCCTTGAATCAAATTGTCTATTATGTGAAGAACAACACGGTTTTCGGCCTAAACTTTCGACCGAGACGGCCCTACTTAAAATTACTGATAAAATTTATAGTAATATTGAAAATAAGAAAATATCACTTTTATTATTGTTAGATTTGTCTAAAGCATTTGACAGTGTACACCATCAAATTCTAATGAGAAAACTTTCCAAAGTTCATGTTGACTCATTTTGGTTCGAAAATTATCTGAAAGATCGAATTCAATCAGTTCGAATGGGCTCGACTCTCTCTTCTTCTTTAGATATCAGTTTTGGCGTTCCTCAGGGTTCAATTTTGGGTCCTCTGCTTTTCCTAATATATGTTAATGATTTACCTCAATTTATAAGAGATTGTCTACTTGTTATGTATGCTGATGACACCCAGATTATGCTTACTGGTGACATTGATAGAATTCCTGAAATCTTAAAAAGGGCTGAAGATATATTAAACTGTGCCAAAAGTTATTTTAACAGTAATGGTCTTTTACTGAACGAAAATAAAACTAAATTCGTTATTTTTGGATCAAATCAATACCTGTCCCGCATTCCTGAGAACATCAGTATAAATTTCAACAATGTTTCACTCTTCCCATCTAATAAGGTTAAAAATCTAGGAGTTATTATGGACAGTACCATGACATTTAATTTTCATATCGATGAACTACATAAAAAAGTGAACGGGACCCTTATTTACTTGAACAGAGTCTATGAAAGATTCGAGCCTGATTGTAGGGTAATTGTAGTACAAACATTGATTTTAAGTATTCTCAACTACTGTCTGAGTGTTTGGGGTTCCACGACTAAGACCCAGATGTTACGAGTGAAAAGGCTCCAGAATTTTACTGTAAGAGTTGCCATAGGGGGGGTGCATAAATATGATCACGTGACTCCCCTCTTTGAGAGATTGGGTTGGCTAAGGATGGACATGAAGTTCATATATAATATCTGTCTTTTAGTTTTTAAAATAAATCATGGAATATTACCGGAATGGCTCTTCTCATTGCCAACAGTTAATCAAGTGCGTATCAATAACGTCAACACCAGATATCAGAATTCTTTTTACGTGCCCAGAACTTCCACTGATATTGGGGCAAGAGCCTTAAATGTAATGGGCCCGAGACTTTGGAACTCTTTACCCGCAAACTTAAGAAGCTGCCAAACATTACCCTCATTTAAATCTCAACTTTTAAATCACCTACTTAATAAGTGATTTTAGTCTCATTATTATCCTCCCATTGGGTAGACGAAGTGTATGTATGCTTATTTTAATGTGTAAATATTTTGATTTTGTGCTTTGCAAATTTCATTTGTTTTATTTTGACATTTTACATTGTAATTTGTAATTAGATTAATTATCATGTAATAGCCATTTTTGATGGAATAAAGTTTTTGACTTTGACTTTGACTCTCTCTCTCTCTCTCTCTCTCTCTCTCTCTCTCTCTCTCTCTCTCTCTCTCTCTCTCTCTCTCTCTCTCTCTCTCTCTCTCTCTCTCTCTCTCTCTCTCTCTCTCTCTCTCTCTCTCTCTCTCTCTCCTTTTCCGTGCGTCCTCTTAATTTTCTCTTCACTAACCATCATCTCCGTCTTCAATTTTCTTCCTCCTCTTCCACCTCTCCTTCTCCTCCTCCTCTTCTTCTTCTTCTTCTTCTTCTTCTTCTTCTTCTTCTTCTTCTTCTTCTTCTTCTTTTCTTCTTTTCTTCTTTTCTTCTTTTTCTTCTTTTTCTTCTTTTTTCTTCTTTTTTCTTCTATTTCTTACTCTTTTTCTGCTTCTTTTTCTTTTTCTGTTTCTTTTTCTGCTTTTTCTTTTTCTTCTTTTTTCTTCTTTTTCTTCCTATTCTGCTTCTTATTTTTCTTTTTTTTCTTCTTCTTCGTCTTCTTCCTCCTCGTTTTCTTCTTTTTTTTCTTTTTTTCTTTTTCTGTGTTTTTTCTCCTTTTTTTGCTTCTTCCGCTTCTTTTCTTTTTCTTCTTCTTTTCCTGCTTTATCTTCTTCTGCTTCTTTTTCTTCTTCTTTTCCTTCCTCTGCTTCTTTTTCTTTGTTTTTTTCTTCTGCCTTATTTTTCTTCTTCTTTTTCTTCTTCTTCTTCCCATTAATTATTCATGCTCGTCCCCCCCCCCCACTCTTCCTTTACCTTCTAATTCTTCAATAGTTAATTTTTGCTTTTCGCGGAGATTTTGAACCATAAATTTTGGCCTCGTCCATTATTCGTCCCAATTTTTTGTTCTTGGTAATGAACTCTGGAATAACTAATAAATAAATAAATAAATATATAAATGATATATTTTTATAAATTTATTGATAAGCAAAATGAAAATATAAATGCATATATATATATATATATATATATATATATATATATATATATATATATATATATATATATATATATATATATATATATATATATATATATTGAAATGAATTAATATTAGTATTATGAAAATAAACTATAAATGAATAGACTATAAAAAATATATAAATAAAAGTACATGAATAAAAATAGATGAATACAAACAGACTAAAAATAAATAAATATTTCTTCCCAGAAATTTTTTCTTACTTATATGTTGTTCTTTTTCACTAGCCTCTTAGAGACTACAGATGATTTTGGCTCTGCTTTACGACCGGTTACTCATCCTGACACCAACCATCTTCATTTATTTAGGCTTGGGACCCATTATGTTGATGGACACAGTCAGGCCTTTTCCACCCCTGCTTAGAATACTGTTCACACATCTGGGGTGCTTCTTCTTATACTTATCTCCTTGATAGGGTTGAATCTAAGGCAGTCAGAATTATTAATTATCCTTCTCTTACTTCTAATCTGGATTCTCTCTCTCTTCGCCGTAAGGTATCTGCCCTTTCTCTATTTAACGCAACTATTTCCATCGCTTCTCTGATTAGTTGGCGAGTTGCATCCCTCCCCCACTGCCGAGGCCACATAACACTTGCCAAGCGGCCTCATCTCACAGGTACTGTGTGGAGCTTTGTAGCTCGCAGATTGGTCGGTGCAGCGACTGCTTCTTCTCATCTACCTCCAGACACTGGAACTCTCTTCCTCCTTCTGTCTTTCCTAATTCTTATGACCTATCATCCTTCAAAAAGCGGATCTATCGTCATCTCATGGCCTAATCCTCCATATAGCTGGGTCCTCTGTACTTTGACCGCCTTTTTAATATGTCGTTTTCCTTTGTGTGTTATTACCTCATCTTTGCCTTGTCCTTAACCTTTTTCTTTTCATTCGTCTTGGTATTTTCTCGTGCCCGGGCCTTTATTGATTTGGGCAGTTTCTGCCTGTCCTGGTGTCACACTCATAAAAAAAAAGAGTTGGAGCTGGGAAATTTAGGCTAGGTGCTCTTCCTAAGACCAGTCACTTCCCAAGTCGAGCTCTCTAACCACTACGCTACCGCGGCACATATCAAACAATCTATTCTGTTTTATGCTAGTGAATTATAGATGCCTCGAAAATTGGGCCTAAATTAAGAGTTCATAATTTTTTTTTTAATTTTCCCTGTTATTTGGCATGGAATTAATGCTTAATTAATTGTTTATTAATTGTTCATTAGCAGGGGATTAGCTCAGTGGAATAACACTTCATTATTATCTTTGATAATAAAAAAGTTGATGGTTATTAATTGTTTATAAGGCCTAGATAGATAGATAGATAGATAGATGAAGAGATGGATAGAGATAGATAGACACGTGGATGGATGGCTATGTGGATGGATGGACGTACGTGCGGACGAAGAGAGAGAGAGAGAGAGAGAGAGAGAGAGAGAGGAGAGAGAGAGAGAGAGAGAGAGAGAGAGAGAGAGTCAAAGTCAAAAACTTTATTCCATCAAAAATGGCTATTACATGATAATTAATCTAATTACAAATTACAAATGTAAAATGTCAAAATGAAACAAATGAAATTTGCAAAGCACATAATCAAAATATTTACACATTAAATCAACCATACGTACACTTCGTCTACCCAATGGGAGGATAATAATGAGACTAAAATCACTTATTAAGTAGGTGATTTAAAAGATGAGATTTAAAAGAGGGTAATGTTTGGCAGCTTCTTAAGTTTGCGGGTAAAGAGTTCCAAAGTCTCGGGTCCATTACATTTAAGGCTCTTGCCCCAATATCAGTGGAAGTTCTGGGCACGTAAAAAGAATTCTGATATCTGGTGTTGACGTTATTGATACGCACTTGATTAACTGTTGGCAATGAGAAGAGCCATTCCGGTAATATTCCATTATTTATTTTAAAAACTAAAAGACAGATATTATATATGAACTTCATGTCCATCCTTAGCCAACCCAATCTCTCAAAGAGGGGGGTCACGTGATCATATTTATGCACCCCCCCTATGGCAACTCTTGCAGCAAAATTCTGGAGCCTTTTCACTCGTAACATTTGGGTCTTAGTCGTGGAACCCCAAACACTCAGACAGTAGTTAGAACATAAGAACATAAGAATAGAGGACACTGCAACATGCCTACTGGCACACACGAGGCAGCTCCATTTTTGAATTGTATTTTCAGCATGTCTAACCTATTCTATTCTACTCTACTTATTTATTCTATTTTTCTGTTTATGATTTTTCTAATAAGCACTAACCTATTCATACCCACCCTACCTCTGTCATATGTCTATCTAATCTACATTTGAAGGTGTCTAAGGTATTGGCATTTACTATCCTACTAGGAAGCTTGTTCCATGCATCAGCTACTCTATTACCAAACCAATTTTTACCAATTTCCCTTCTGAACCTAAATTTATCAAGCTTAAATCCATTATTACGAGTTCTGGTTTGATCATGAATTTTTAAAACTTTATTAATATCTCCCTTGTTAATCCCTTTAAACCATTTATACACTTCAATCATATCCCCCCTAACTCTTCGCCTCTCTAGAGAATGTAGATTAAGTTTTTTTAATCTGTCCTCATATGGTAGATTTCTGATATTGTGTATCATCTTGGTCATTCTTCGCTGCACTCTCTCCAAGGATTCAATTTCCATTCTATAATAGGGTGACCAGAATTGCACAGCATAATCTAAATGGGGCCTAACTAATGCAAGATAGAGCTGCAAAATAACTTTTTCCGTCCTATTGCTGACGCTTCTTGAGATAAATCCTAAAATTCTGTTTGCTTTATTTCTGACTGCTGTGCATTGCTCTCTTGGCTTAAGACTACTACTCACAAGAACTCCCAAATCCCTTTCACACTGAGAACTCATGATTTCATGGTTATTTAGCTTATAACTAGTATTGTCTTTTATAGTACCCATTTTAACTACTTTACATTTTTCAACATTAAATTCCATTTGCCATTTGTCCGACCATTCAGATAATCTATTTAGATCTTCCTGTAAAGCATGAATGTCTTTTTTTCCATTTATAGTTCTACCTATTTTAGTGTCGTCTGCGAATTTACTTAGGTTACTACTGATATCCGAATCCAGATCATTTAGATATACGATGAATAATAGGGGACCCAGTACCGAGCCTTGTGGTACCCCGCTAGTAACCGAGCCCCACTCTGATTTCTCTCCATTTATGCAAACCCTCTGTTTTCTGTCTTTTAACCATTGTTTGATCCATCTGAGAACAGCTCCTCCTATACCATGAGCTTCCAGCTTTTTAACTAATCTTTTGTGAGGAACTCTATCAAAAGCTTTGCTAAAATCTAGATATATTGTATCATATTCTTTGCCACAATCTACTGCCTCGTAAACTTCTGAATAAAAAGACAGTAAGTTTGTAAGGCACGAAAAACCCTTAAGAAACCCGTGTTGTGAAAGTTTTATCAGTCTGTGTAATTCTACTTAAAATCAATGTTTGTACTACAATTACCCTACAATCAGGCTCGAATCTTTCATAGACTCTCTTCAAGTAAATAAGGGTCCCGTTCACTTTTTTATGTAGTTCATCGATATGAAAATTAAATGTCATGGTACTGTCCATAATAACTCCTAGATTTTTAACCTTATGAGATGGGAAGAGTGAAACATTGTTGAAATTTATACTGATGTTCTCAGGAATGCGGGACAGGTATTGATTTGATCCAAAAATAACGAATTTAGTTTTGTTTTCGTTCAGTAAGAGACCATTACTGTTAAAATAACTTTTGGCACAGTTTAATATATCTTCAGCCCTTTTTAAGATTTCAGGAATTCTATCAATGTCACCAGTAAGCATAATCTGGGTGTCATCAGCCTACATAACAAGTAGGCAATCTCCTATAATTTGAGGTAAATCATTAACATATATTAGGAAAAGCAGAGGACCCAAAATTGAACCCTGAGGAACGCCAAAACTGATATCTAAAGAAGAAGAGTCGAGCCCATTCGAACTGATTGAATTCGATCTTTCAGATAATTTTCGAACCAAAACGAGTCAACGTAAACTTTGGAAAGTTTGGTCATTAGAATTTGATGGTGTACACTGTCAAATGCTTTAGACAAATCTAACAATAATAAAAGTGATATTTTCTTATTTTCAATATTACTATAAATTTTATCAGTAATTTTAAGTAGGGCCGTCTCGGTCGAAAGTTTAGGCCGA
>JAXCGZ010014044.1:0-2500 GCA_037179515.1 Halocaridina rubra | reverse complement strand
ATGTGGGTAGTTAATCCAGCAGGTCAGGTCGCAGGTAGCGGATTACCCCGAAATTTGGGTACCACATGCCAAGGATTATCACAAGATAAGATCAATACATTAAATTCTCTCACAGGAAAGAACAGCAGCCCGTCAGTTAATATAAATTTGGATGAGGAATATAACAATTTTGTCATGACTCTTAAGAATAGTCAGAGAGACTATATTCCCATGAAACATTGCAGATCAAGAAAAAATGACCCTAAATGGATGAACAATAGAATAAAGAATCTTATAGGTATTAAAAGAGGAATATACAGGAAACTAAAAAGAGGTGAAGAGCAGGTGAGGCAGCAATATATACAGTTAAACAGGGAAGTTAAAAAGATAGTTAGAGAATCGAAAAGAAAATACGAAGTTCGAATAGCAGGAGAAGCTAAAGAAAATCCTAAAGGGTTTTATCAACATTATCAAACAAAATTTAAGGAAAAAGTCGGACCAATTGAAGTAGCCAATGGCCATATCACAGATGACGATAAAGTGATGTGTACATGTTTAAATGATTATTTCTTATCTGTATTTACAAATGAAAACTTGGAAAATATTCCGGAAGTAGAATCCATTTACAGAGACAGTCCCGATAATATACTTAGTTCAATAAATATTACGAGAGAGGAGGTAATAAAAGAAATAGATAAATTAAAGGCTCATAAATCTCCGGGACCTGATGGAATATATGCTAGAATATTAAAGGAATGCAAGGAAGAGCTTAGTTGTCCTCTAACTGCATTATTTAATAATTCAATAAAATTAGGATCGGTACCCATGGAGTGGAAATTGGCAGATGTGGTACCAATATTTAAAAAAGGAGAACGTGTTAAAAAGAATAATTATAGGCCGGTTAGTTTAACGTCAACAGTGGGTAAGATTCTAGAATCCATAATTGCAAATAAAATAAGGGCACATCTAGAATTACACAGACTGATAAAACTTTCACAACACGGGTTTCTTAAGGGTTTTTCGTGCCTTACAAACTTACTGTCTTTTTATTCAGAAGTTTACGAGGCAGTAGATTGTGGCAAAGAATATGATACAATATATCTAGATTTTAGCAAAGCTTTTGATAGAGTTCCTCACAAAAGATTAGTTAAAAAGCTGGAAGCTCATGGTATAGGAGGAGCTGTGCTCAGATGGATCAAACAATGGTTAAAAGACAGAAAACAGAGGGTTTGCATAAATGGAGAGAAATCAGAGTGGGGCTCGGTTACAAGCGGGGTACCACAAGGCTCGGTACTGGGTCCTCTATTATTCATCGTATATCTAAATGATCTGGATTCGGATATCAGTAGTAACCTAAGTAAATTCGCAGACGACACTAAAATAGGTAGAACTATAAATGGAAAAGAAGACATTCATGCTTTACAGGAAGATCTAAATAGATTATCTGAATGGTCGGACAAATGGCAAATGGAATTTAATGTTGAAAAATGTAAAGTAGTTAAAATGGGTACTATAAAAGACAATACTAGTTATAAGCTAAATAACCATGAAATCATGAGTTCTCAGTGTGAAAGGGATTTGGGAGTTCTTGTGAGTAGTAGTCTTAAGCCAAGAGAGCAATGCACAGCAGTCAGAAATAAAGCAAACAGAATTTTAGGATTTATCTCAAGAAGCGTCAGCAATAGGACGGAAAAAGTTATTTTGCAGCTCTATCTTGCATTAGTTAGGCCCCATTTAGATTATGCTGTGCAATTCTGGTCACCCTATTATAGAATGGAAATTGAATCCTTGGAGAGAGTGCAACGAAGAATGACCAAGATGATACACAATATCAGAAATCTACCATATGAGGACAGATTAAAAAAACTTAATCTACATTCTCTAGAGAGGCGAAGAGTTAGGGGGGATATGATTGAAGTGTATAAATGGTTTAAAGGGATTAACAAGGGAGATATTAATAAAGTTTTAAAAATTCATGATCAAACCAGAACTCGTAATAATGGATTTAAGCTTGATAAATTTAGGTTCAGAAGGGAAATTGGTAAAAATTGGTTTGGTAATAGAGTAGCTGATGCATGGAACAAGCTTCCTAGTAGGATAGTAAATGCTGTTTGTGGCTGTGCTGGGGATTTGTCCTCGTCTGACGCAAGCAAACTCATTTTTAATTTAAGAAATGAGTTGGCCGCAGTCAGGCAGGAGGTCAGATCCTTAGCTGAGGAGAACAGGGATCTGAGAGGTAAAGTAGAGGTGTTAACCAGGAAGGGTCGATTGAATAATGAAGACGACTGGAAAGTTGTGAATAAGGGTTCAACGAAAATGGTTCTTAAGAAAAATGATGCTTTTAGACTACAGGTTGCTAATTCATTTAGGTCACTTAGAGATGAATGTGACAGTGGCGGCAGCAATTCTTCAGGAACCATAGAGTCAGATAGGTGTACTAGCGATCGTAAAAATGGAAGTGGGAAAAGCTCTCAGGTCAAGAGCCTAGGTAAGTCTCCCAAGGTCGGAGTAACCCATCCTC
>JAXCGZ010014043.1:0-38662 GCA_037179515.1 Halocaridina rubra | reverse complement strand
GTCTGAACATAAGAACATATTAATATTAAACATTTCATAAAAACTGAGTAATACCCTGCATATGTACAGAATATCGTTTTTATTCAATAACCTATTAGCTACACAAAACTGTAACTGCAATACACTAATTAGTTAAGGATTAAACAAATTCTAAGATGTTTCATTAATTACAGTCCCTAAAAGAATAAGAGTAGCCCTTACTCTTAAAACCTCGCAAATCACCAATATTCAGTAGTCCCTCAACATAAGCTATTACTCGATTCCACCACGATCTAGTAAAATATTTACCTAACTGTTATGTCATTCAATATGCTGACGATACTCAAATCTTAATTGAAGGAGAAATTAATGATTTAGAAAATATTATTCGTAGAGCAGAAGAAATTTTGTATATGGCTAAACGTTACTTTCTAAAAAATGGTCTGTTACTTAATGAAACTAAAACCCAATCTATTCTTATCGGATCCAGACAATTATTATCAGAAGTTGATGACAATCTTCATATAAATTTTAACGGTAATATCATTAAGCCAATGAACTCGGTAAAGAACCTAGGTGTCTATTTTGACCGTTACATGAATTTTGAAATGCATATAGATGAAATTTATAAAAAAGTAATGGGTACTCTAATATATCTAAATAGGGTAAAAGACTCATTTGAAACATCAACTCGTATAATAATTGTCCAGTCCTTAGCTATGAGTTTAATTAATTACTGTCTCAAAGTTTGGGGATGTACAAATAAGACTCAATTACAAAGAATACAAAAGTTACAAAACTTTGCAGCACGAGTGGCTGTTGGCAATGTAAGAAAATACGAGCACATCTCTCCTGTTTTAAAAGATCTAGAATGGATAAAGATTAGAGATAAATATGTTTTTGATATATGTACCTTTGTTTTTAATATACTAAGAAACAATCTTCCTGACTGTTTGTATAATTTTTCTACAGTAAGCTCAGTTACCGGGTTAACTACCCGTCAAGGGGAAGAGTTATTAGTACGAGGGTCTAAAACTGATATTGGCTCAAGAGATATAAACATTCGTGGACCTCATTTATATAATCAGCTTCCCAGAGAACTAAAAAATGCTGGTTCAGTGTATACTTTTAAATATAATCTTAAGAAGTTACTCTTAAAGGAAGATTTTACTTGTAAATTTTAATTGTACACCCATATTTGAATACCCAATGTACGTTGGAAATAAAGTCTTATTATTATTATTATATACATACCGTGTAAGTTAACAATCATCTATGGTTAAAACCTTTACATACATAGATGTCTATGTTTGGTATATCATCTATTCCCAGCCTCCACTATACTCTGAATTATGCCTAGATTACTGTACTGTACTGAAGGTTTACCAAACAAAATTGTACTACTGTATATGTAAAAACAATACAGTACTTTCTATAATGTATTTTTTGGAGGGTGAAGCTTTATGATTTTTTTTATTTTATTTTACAAGTGTGGATAGTCAAAAACCCACTGTTTAAAATGGTGTAAGACAAGAGACAATTGTATAAGTTCATCTTCCATCAGCTGTTAACCTTAAAAAGATGCTCTTTGTACACTAGATTATTCCTCAAAGAGGGTATTAAAAAAGGTATTTCCTATTAAATTTCTAAGGCTTACACATTAGCTATTTCCAAGTCAATCAGCAGAGTCAAATACAATGGTCTCTTATACCTGTTCCTCATAATATTAAACAGGCACGAGAAATCACATTGGCCTACATCATCTATGCACGATCTTTCTCTACTCGTTCCTCTCTCTTTCCTGTTCCACTGATATACCACGTGAATCCAATGCGCTTTTCATCCCATCCATCAAAGTCACTCTCAGTCTTCCTTTCAACATTACTCATGTTACCTCTCAACACCCTCTTGGCTAGTCATTCAAACCATCTCAGCACTCTTTGCGCTAATTTACCGAAGTGTTGAGTTGGCTTGGACATATGGAAAGAATGAATAATGAAGACAGTAAGAATAAACTACTCCCGATAATCACTGTACACATTTTCAGACAGCAGAAGCTTTATTGTAGCCTTTAAATAGTAGATAAACTCATCTACTTATGCAATGTTCAATAAGTAGAATAGCATTCACTGATGGATCTGTTATAAATTTACATAATCATAATGTGTCTTGAAATAAGTGATGTTGGATAAATACACCAAAATAATAATATATTACAGTTTATTAAATGACATACAAAATTCCCACTTGACGCCTAAAATCATACACATCTACAGAAATTAATTACCTTCAAGATATACGAACTAAAGAATATGCATATTAACTATAAAATTTATCTAGTATTAAATCTAGTACACATGTTATATTGAAATGAATGATGAATCAGTATTTACAAAAAATATACTGGCAGTGCTGAGTGGAAGTCTTTGTGATAGAAGAGAAAACTGAGCAAAAATCACTGAGTATTATTCATAGCATAGTTTAGGGCTATGGTTACTGTAAGGAAATATTAAACTACAACAATATAGGAGTGACTGCTCTTACATGTGCCAGGTATGGATGTCTTAATTTTTCTATTTCTAAAACTTAAGCTGCCTTTGACACAAATTCAAATCTACTGAAAAATTCGAGACACAACCTATTTGAGTTTTCTATAGAATATAAATAAAAGATATAGCGTAAGTTATGTATGTAGATATGCAAACTCATGAACGTACTCCACCTGCAAAATTAAATTACAGATTCGTAAACACAAAATTTCATTCATTTACAGAAGCAATTCTGGAAAAGCAAGATCTTTGTAAATATATAGGTAAATGTTGAATTATGACTTCGATCAGTTCCAACTGACCAGTCATAAGCTATATTGGTCAAAAGGCTGACCACTAAATATATGCAAAAATTACCAAATGGGGGCATAGTATACTGTATAATGACAGTATAACATTCAAAACATACTATTTGGTGTTTTTCTAAATCTTAGTAATACCATTTTCTTTGCTCATTATTATTATAGCCTATTTATCAACATTTTCTTAGTTCATTATACTTATACTACAAAAATAAAAACTAGAAAGCATCATACATGTATTGGCCAGTCATGCTTGGCAGTGAGCCATTGAAGTCTTTATCAGAGGCAGCGCTTGATCCAGCCGGAGGATGCATTTTTTCACAATTATTTTAAGCTTTGTTTAAATTGTTCATTTCTTTTTTCCTTGTAAATTTCAATTACCATTTTATCTTCTTTCTTCATCTTTTATTACTATTATCACCTAGGACACAAAACGGATACAAATTTTCTGCAACCACTGCTAAAAGTAACTGAGAACGAGGTGAAAGAACAAGCGTCTTGCTTAGTTTTCTAGTATCGGTCGTAAAGTAGTATGGACATAAGTCGACAACTACCTGTACAGCAAGGACATGACTGATCATTGTTCTATACAACACAACATGTAAAAAAAGTACATACATCTGTCCCTCCTACTTTGCATGGTCTACATGCGCATGGCCTGCAGATTAACATCATAATCCAAACCACAAATGGCCCATTTTTACTTAATAGCATTATGAAATTAATATTTACTTTTAATATGACAACTGTCAATGATTGAAGAGATCTCGCCTTGTGATAAACGAGTCCGAAAATTATGAGGGTATATTGCAAACTACATTGGTGGAATATAGCGAGAAATTTTTCGCAATAATAATGTTATAAGACAATGAAATAAAAGTAAGTAATATCTGATTGACTACACTATCACAACCAAAGAATCAGATACAAAAAGTCAAATAAATAGTAACTGTGGAGGTATAGCACAATTGTTTTATTCCAAATAATGTATGCTTTAAAATAAACACAAAACTTATGACTTCAGACAATTAGCATATTAAAGCAGAATATATTCATTAAACTACAGGTTCAAATAAAAACGAAAAAAATCCAGGAAGACTTTTTAACTCTCCTAATGTATATAGTAATTAAATTTACAATGCAAAATGTAAATAAAGGCAAAAAAGACTATAACCCTTCAGTTTCATAAATCTAACTAGATGAAAAAGGTACCATGAAAGCCTGTCTAATAAACAGTTATCATTTCTCAGTGTTCTAAAAGTGGCAGTGAATTAATCTTTTCAATTCTACCACAACCACCTAGCATGAAATAAAGACATAGATGAAATCTACAACTTAAATGTATACAATACAGCAAAATGATTCATATACACTAGGTATTTACATACTAAATTACAATTATCTTAACCTAATCTGGATATAAAATATTTTGCATGGTTAGGAAGGAAGTGAAGTACATTATCTGATATTTTTAAAATCTGCCAGTCTCTTATATACATAATGTTCATCTTTAAAAAAAAAAAGTTCCCGCAATCATAGTTAACCGTGCTCAGCCATGACTGGGTGAACTTATTTATGGCAGTAATAGGCATAATATACATTTCAGATTACACCTCTTGCTTCAACATATCCGTGTCCACCCCTATTCGAAAGGGGACTTATAGTAACATACAAAATGGTGTAAAATTTTAAAGTTGTGTGTAACAGCTTAACAAAGAAACACAATACGTAAAAGTCAGTCACTGAGTTACAGACTCAAGGAAGAAGGAAGTAACTTAGCCCAAAGAGTAAGATTACAAAAGATTGAACTCAAAGAGTGAGAATGTGAAGGAGAGGTGGGGGTAAACCAGCTGCGGCATTTGGGCCTCAAGGCAGAAGACCCTTGCCCACTTACCAAGTGCATGACTCAAACAAGGTGGTGGGGGGAAATGCGGCAGCCCTTTATTCCCAAGGAGCTAAGAGAAGTAATCGATGTATGTTTGGTTCTGGTGAATGTGAGTGCTTTGCCTCAGTCGGGCCCCTTGCAAGGGAGATTACAGCCATTGTATATGGTCCAAGAAGAGAAAGAAAAATTACAACTCAAGAAGCAAGAAGAGAAGTAAAAGAACTATATGAGTAACATAAGAAGCAATAAAACCCAAAGAGTAAGAAGAGGCAAGGGAACCTAGAGAAAAAGAAAGGAAGCAGCAGAACCAAAGAGGAAGAGGAGATGCAACAGAACTGGAGTAAGAGGAGGGAAGAAAAACTACAACCCTTATGAAGGGTTATGAAGAGAAGATGTAAAAATAAGGGAGTGAGAAGAGATGAAACTGAATGCAAGGATTTATAAGAGATGCAAGAGAACCCAAGAAATAAGAGGGAAAGAAACAGAACAAGTGAAATAATAGGAATAGCAATGGAACATATGGAGGGCACAGGGAAGCTTTAAAGCTCAAGAAGTTCACATCAAACTAAACAAATTTTCTCACTACAGAAATCAAGATAGGTAATTTCCATACAAAAATGTTAAATTCTTCTCATGGAATACCGTAACACTCCCTGTGGGGAGATAATGCATATGAAAACACGTCTGGCTATATCAATGAAAAGAAAATGTGAAAGGAAAACAGGGATATCCACAGAGGAGATTAAAGGCGTGACAAAGATGCGCTACTGCTAAACAAAATACTTAAAAGAAACAAGTGAGTGATTTAGAGATTTGGGGAGAACAGCAGGTAATTTACTGAAGAAGTCTATATACTAGTGAGATAATAACATTTGTATTGCTAAAGTTTTCGGAACTTTGCTCAATGCTCACTTCTTGAAACGCCTTGAATCTAACTCACTTATCTCCGATCACCAGTACGGCTTCCGCAAGGTAAGATACAAGGTAAATAATCTGCATGAGTGGTCAGAAAAGTGGCTAATGAAATTCAATACCTCAAAATGTAAGGTAATGAGAATGGGTACAAGTGCAAGAAGGCCCAAGCTTGACTACTCGGTGGCTGGAGTACAACTTCAGGAGACAGAAAATGAGAGAGATCTAGGAGTAAACATATTGGCAGATTTGTCTCCAGAAATACATATAAATGGCATAGTAAGGGCAGCATATGCATTCCTATCAAATGTAAGGGTAGCCTTCAGGCACATGGACAAGGAAATGTTCAGAAATATTTATGTAACCTATGTGAGGCCAAAACTCGAATATGCAGCCCCCTTTTGGAATCCGCACTTGAAAAAGCACATAGCTAAGCTTGAAAAAGTTCAAAGACATGCCACGAAACTGGTGCCAGAAATACGCAATCTCGGTTATGATGAGAGGCTGAGGGAATTAGACTTGCCATCACTCGAAGCTAGAAGAGTAAGGGGGGATATGGTGACAGTCTTTAAATTCCTTCATGGTTATGATAGAGTGGATAGGGATCGATATTTCGATATGGCTGGCTCTAGAACTAGAGGTCATAGTTTGAAGCTTCGGAAGAAAACTTGTTTGCAGGATGTAAGGAAATACTTTTTCAGTGTAAGAGTAGTTGATAATTGGAATTGGCTAAGCGAGGAGGTAGTTAATGCTACCTCAATCCATAGTTTTAAGGACAGGTATGATAAGTATCACTAAGTCTAAAAATGGAACCGATCAGGAGACGGGAAGATACGAGCTTTGGGCTCTTTCCCGTAAACACAATTAGGTAATCACTGGTGACCTCCTGTCCTATTTTACTCATGAATGGTCATCTTCTCTGGGGAATCCTTTGTTGTCACCCTTGATATCTCTAAGGCTTTTGACAGAGCCGGGCACAAGGCTCTATGGCCAAACTCCCTGCCTTTGGTTTATTCCTTCTCTCTCTTCTCTGATTTCCAGTTTTCTGACTGTTTTATATCTGTACTTGTTGATGGTGCGACATCTAGCCCTTTCTCTGTTACCAGTGGTATTCCACAGGGCTCTGTTCTTTCACCTACTCTCTTCCTTCTCTTCATCAATGATCTACAATTCTCATCTTCCACTCTTCTTCATGCCTTTGATGACGATTCAATTCTACCCCTCACTTTTCCTCTGCCTTTTCTTCACAACCTTCATCTGCTACTCGTAATCAGTCTTCTACTCTCAACTCCGATTTGCAAGGGTATCTGAGTGGGGCACTAAAAATTTAGTTAAATTCAATGCATCCAAGACAGTTTCTGGCAATGTCTTTATGTTCTTCTCCTCCTAATAACCCTATTGTCTTCGAAACTAACGAAATTTACTCTTTGGATTCTATCAACTTATTAGGAAACCATATAGCCTCTAACTTGTCTAGGAGGAGTCACATAATCCATATTTCTAAATCTTCATCCAAAAAATTGGGGGTTCTGTTTCGTTTTTGTCATTACTTTTCCTTTTTACAGTTACTTAAAATCTATAAAGGTTTTATCCGTCCCAGCTTAGACTACTGCTCACAAATCTGGGGTGCTTCTTCTTATACTTATCTCCTTGATAGGGTTGAATTGAAGGCAGTCAGACTCATTAATGATCCTTCTCTTACTTCTAATCTGGATTCTCTCTCTCTTCGTAATATGGTATCATCCCTTTCTCTTTTCTATCGCTGCTCTGATGAGTTGCATCCCTCCCCCACTGCCGAGGCTGTGTAACACTCGCCAAGCAGCGTCATCTTACAGGTACTGTGAGGAGATTTGTAGCTCGCAGATTGGTCGGTGCAGCGACTGCTTTTTCCCATCTACCTCCAGACTCTGGAACTCTCTTCCTCCTTTTGTCTTTCCTAATTCTTATGACCTATCTTCCTTCAAAAAGCAAATCTATCGTCATCTCAGGGCCTAATCCTCAATATCTCTAGGTCTTATGTACTTTTGACTATTTTTTCTATCTGTCCTTAACCTTTTTCTTTTCTTTCATCTTGGTGTTTTCTCGTGCCCGGGATTTTATTGATGAGGACAGTTTCTGCCTGTCCCGGTGTCACACTCATAAAAAAAAAGGGGGGGTCCTTGGTTTACAATGTCCTTGACTTACGATGTTCCGTGTTGACGATGCATCTCTCATAAATTGTTAACAAATCCTTTTTTTGACCTACGTGGCTTATGTTGTAAATATGAACTTCACAAGCAGAACCGAGTGTTGAGCACGGCGGAAGAATATATCGTCCCTAGGCATTGCTGTGTGCGTATGTATCAAGTTAAAGCTGTTATTTATTTATTTGTTTATGTGAAGGACCAAGTTTCAATTTATTTACAAAAATACCAAATACATTCAGGGAGGCCTCATTGAACATTATTCCGAGTTATATCGGAGGCCAACAAATAATTGTTAAATTATTAATAAATTAATTTTTCGACTTACATGGCTGGTGCAGTAAATTCGAATTGTGCACGCTGAACAGTCTGTGAGCTTGGCCAACGAATACACAGCTACCAGCACACCTGTATTCATATTTACCAAGTTAATGACTTTATTTACTTATTTGTTTATACATTTTGCCATACTGAATTAAAAAGAAAAATTCAAACACATAGGCATAAATCCGATTTTATTCAAAATACACAGGTAGCAGCACAGCTGTATTTGCATTTATCAAGTTAATGGCTTTATTTATTAATTTGTGTATATATTTGGTTATACTGAAGGATTATATTGAATTTAAAAAAAATACCAAACACATAGCTGTAAATACGATATTATTAAAAATAGTTTGTTGAGCATCGTGTAAGAATACGACATTAAGCGGCATTAGAAGAAGAAGAACCACCACTCAGTTTATTTCCGCCCGCCACACTGAGCCTTGTGTTTTATCCGCTTTCTTGTTTGCTCGTTACTGACATTACTATGTCTCCCATGTGTGTTGGTGATACTTCCGATGGCAGTGCTACAAAGAAAAGTCATCACCATGGAAATCAAAATTGAAATAATAAACCATGCTGAAAAAGGAGATACTTCTCGAACATTGGTCGCAATCTCGGATTAGCCCTTACGACTGTGGCCACGATCATCAAAGACAGAGATCGTATCCATGACCACATGAAAGATTTGACTCCTACAATGTCCACTGTGATCACTAGGCAGCACAGTCGCCTTATGGTCGAGATGGAGAGACCGCTAGTACTTTGGCTTGAAAACCAAAATCGATGGCATATCCCAGTGAGCCTCATGCTTATGCAGGAAAAGGCTTAAATATTGTTAAAAGCCTTGAAAAGAGAAAAGATGGTAGGGAGTGCAGGAGAAGAGTTTGTGGCTAGTAGGGGTTGGTTTAATTGTTGTAAGGCTAGTAGTAATTTGCATAACATAAGAGTGCAAGGCGATGCTACTAGTGGTGATGAGGAAGCAGCAAAAATGTTTCACATTGCTTTGGCTGAGATAATAAGAAAGGGGGGTTACCGTGCTGGACAGGTATTAAACGTGGATAAGGCTGGCTTATTCTGGAAGCGGATGCCTAGTCGTACATACATCGCCAAGGAAGAGAAGACAGTACCAAGCCGTAAAGTCAACTTTTGGGAGCTAATGCTGCTGGAGACGGCAAGCCGAAGCCCTTGTTGGTTTATATGGCAGAAAACCCAAGGGCACTCAAGGGCGTTTGGAAGGGTCAACTGCTAATCATCTGCAAGTCGAAGAAGAAGGCTTGGATAACCTTTCAAATACTTGAGGACTGGTTCAGCAACCATTTTGTGCATGAAGCAGAGAGGTACTGTGGTTCTAAGGGTCTGCCCTTTAAGGTGTTGCTAGGCATAGAAAAGCACCTGGTCACCCTGCCCATTTGGATGACTTTCATCCTAATGTAAAGGTGGTTTATCTTCCACCTAATACTACTTCCTTCATACAGTTAATGGATCAGGGGGCCATTGCCTCTTTCAAGGCCTACTACCTCCGATGAACAATCAGTATGGCTCTCAGGGCAACCAAGAAGGACAAAAACTTGACTCTCAAGGACTTCTGGAAGTTGTACAATTTTCTTCATGCTGTGAAGAATATTGGTGATGCTTGGGAGGAAGTGATGCAAATTAGCTTAAATGAGGTATGGATAGAAGCATGCCCCTATTTTGTGAAGGACTTCCGAGGTTTTGAGGAGACAGTTGAGTCCGTAACCAAGAAAGTACTAGTCATGATTAAGGAGCTCATGTTGGAGGTGGAGGCTGATGATGTAAAAGAGCTCCTGGAATCTCATTCAACTGGAGAAGCACATGATTAAAGAGGAGGAAGAACTACCAAGCCCAGAGCCCAAGAGATTCATAACCAGGGAATTGGAAGAAACAGTGTGCCCTGGCAGAAAAATCGGTGGCAAAGCTCGAAGTCTCAGGACCCAAACATAGAAAGTTACACTAAGATCAAGAGAGGGGTCAATGATGCCCCTGTGGTGTTACAAGGAGATTTGGGAGGAGAAGATGAGGGCTTCCTTCCAGACTTGCTTTGATCAATTCTCTGTGAAGATTGAGCCCTCACCAACAGATCCTGTACCCTCTATCTCTATGGACTCACCTGCTCCAGTATCTCCATCATCCACTGTATGTTCTTTTGCCTCTCCAACTCACCTGCCCCAGTCTCCTCAGTACCTGCCTTTCCAGCTTCCACCTCCCGATAAGACTGTCGCTCCATCCCTTGCAATGCCCCTTCCAGTGTACAAGCCGACCACACGGGTAAAGCTAAGCAATAATGTACTGTATTGTAGCGTAATTTTACTACAGTTATGTTTTATGCTACACAAGTAAAGGTAAGCAATACTGTTAAGTTTTACTATTTTTATAGCATAGATTAAGAACTAAGATTATTTTTCTATGTTTAAGGTAACTTATTTTTAACATTGGTTGGGGACCTAGGTTCGAATTCAGGTCATTTCTGACTTATGTCGAAATCCAGGTCAAGTCAGCAGTCAGGATCAAAACCCTGATGTTAAACGAGGACCCCCTAGTTGTAGATGAAATCTTTGTGAGCAGAAGTTTGTTGAATATGGCAGAAGAATATATCATAATGCGGCATTGTTGTTCATGTATATATTAAGTTAATTTTTTTATTTATTTATGTTTATGTATTTGGTTATGAGAAGGATCTAGTTTGAATTAATTTACAAAATTACCAATACATGCACATAGTCGTATATACGAACATCAAGGTCAGAGCAGTTTGTTGAGCAGCAGAAGAATACGTCATAACATGGCATTGGACTGAGGAAGACGTGTCGCTTACTTCCCACTTGTATGCCATACTGTTCAAGTCCTTATTTGCTCTTTGGTTTGTTTCACTCGTGTGAGATAATTTTTGGCCAGTATTATGCCTCCCAAGCGTATACAAGATTTTTCTGCTGGCAGTTCGAAGAAAAGGAAAGCCATCACCATGGAAGTGAACTTAGATACTGTATAATGAAATGCTTCCAAAATGGGAGAAACTGCTACCAACATTGGCTGATCACAGGGGTTAAGCCGTTCGACCGTAGCAACAATTATCAAGGATAAAGATAGAATTCTTCAACATGTAAAAGATTTTGCTCCTTTGAAGTCCACTGTGTAGTTGCCTAATGATTGGAACGGAAAAGTTGTTAGTGCTTTGGTTGGATGACCAAAATCAATGGCAAATCCCAGTGAGGCTCATGTTAATCCAGAAAACCTAAAAGATTGTTTAATGTCATACAAATGCCAAATGGGGAAGGGAGTGAAAATGAAATATTTGTGGCAAGTAGGGGTTGGTTTATGCGGCTAAAGGCTCATGCTAATATGCATAACCTTTAGGTGCAAGGTGAAGCTGCAAGTAGCGATGAGAAAGCAGCAAGTGAATTTCCTAGCGCGTTGGTGGAGATAATTAAGGAGGGGGCTTACCGTTCTGAACAAGTGTTTAATGTGGGTGAGTCCGGCTTGTTTTGGAAGCATATGCCTAGTCATACGAACATCACCAAGGAGAAGACAGCACCAGGCCATAAAGTCAGCAAGCAGAGACTGACTTTGCTTTTGGGGGCTAATGCTGCTGGCAACTTCAAACTGAAGTCCTATTGGTGTACTTGGCTGAAAATCCAAGGACACTCAAGGGCATTTGGAATGGTCAACTGCCTGTCATCTGGAGGTAAAACAAGAAGGCTTGGGTGACTATTCAGATTTTCGAGGACTGGTTCAGAAATCACTTAGTGCCAGAAGTGGAGAGGTATTGTGTTCGAAAGGACAGCTCTCTAAGGTGTTGCTAGTGCTGGATAATGCCGCTGGTTACCCTGCTCATTTGGATGACTTTCATCCTCATTTAGTAGAGGTGGTTTACCTTCCACCTAATACCACTGCATTGTTACAGCCAATGGATCAGGGAGTCATTGCCACTTTCAAGGCCTACAACTTCCGAAGGACTATCACTATGGCTCTCAGTGCAACTGAGGTCAAGAACTTGACTCTCAAAGAATTCTGAAAGTCTTACAACATTCTTCGAACTGTCAAGATCATTGGTGATTCTTGGGAGGAAGTTAAGCAGACAAACTTGAATGGCATGTAGAAGAAACCATGTCCCCAGTTTGTGAATGACTTCCATGGCATTGAGGAGACAGTTGAGGTTGTCACCAACAACGTTATTGGCCTGAGTAAGGAGCTCAAGTTGGAGGTAGGGGCTTATAACAGAGCTGCTGGGATCTCATGGGGAGGAGTTAACTGCTGAGGACCTTCTTCAACTAGTGAAGAAGATGGTTTAAGAGGAGGAAGAAATGCCAACCCCAGAACCAAAGAGATACACAAGGAAGTGCTTAAAACAGGGTTTTGCCCTGATAGAGGAAAGGTTGGCAAAATTTGAAGCTGAGGATCCCAACACTGCCAGGTACAGTACACTAATGTTGCCACAGGGGTCATGGATTTCCTGTGGTGTTACAAGGAAATTTAGGAAGAGAAGATGGCATCCTTCCAGACTTGCCTGGCTAGTACAGTGGTAACGCGCTGGCTTCGCATTCACGAGGTCGAAAGATCGGTTCCCGTCCAAGACCGAGAGTTTAAACTGTTTACTGGCAGGAACTGCTGTGGTTGGACACCACAGTGGGGGGTTGGGGCTTGCCCTGGCTGACGAATACCCATTGTATTGAAATGGAAATAAAGTTTGTTTCTTCTAAAAGGTAGAGCCCCCAGCAACAAAGTCTGTACCCTCTACCTCTCCAAACTCATCTGCCCCAGTATCTCCAGTACTTGCTGCAGGTTCTTCAGCAGTTATGTTTTCATATGTCACAGAAAAGTTGCTTTTATGTCTTAGATTATGAACTTTACTACTGTGTTAGCTTAGGTAGGTGACGTAGGTTCTTATTTAGGTGTGTTCCGAATTACATGGATAATCAGATTGTCACGTCTTGAGGAACGGAATTGTGACATAAGTTGAAGACCTCCAGTAGATACATTTCTTCTTGAGTAACAATCTGAGTGCCCATCTCTAATAAAAAAAAAAAAAACTTAATGAGTACTGCCAAAGTTAGCAATGACAGGGCTATTATTGTTTTTACTGAACATACTGCGATAGCTATATTAAAAAAATGATTACTAATATTAGCTACAATTTTAGTCTTTATCTAAGTAAAACTATATTTCCGAATGCCACACTAACAGCAGTACAAAACATAGTGAATAATGAGCTAAGTAAATATTTCTAGGTTACAACAATGAAAATTCTTGATTTAAGCAGTGGATACAATCATCAATAAACCTAACGGGAAAAAGCATATCTGAGTCAATATACAGATCTAAATACTCAAGAAAGCCACTGTAAGAAATTAAGATGTCAAATAAATATTTTATAATAAGAAAATATAATTTTTCAATGCCATACGCCATTATGGCTGTGCTCTTTCAGGAAACTATCAAAATTTGATAGGATTATAATAAAGACAACTATGAATAAAATAAACTAATTGGACAAAAATGAAAGCAAGATATAATTGGAAAAATGTCTAATAATATTTTGAAAAACTGACAAAAAGAGAAAAATGCAGAGATACCAAATTCCTTATTTCTCTTTCAAGAATATCTCTAACCTTGGGGCAAGGATTAGAAAAGTAAAACAATACAACATATACCAAGAACAATATTATATTGAAGTAAATAGCACAGAGTGATGTGGGGGTAAGCAAATATAAAATACAAGAACATATAGGCATATAGCTGCTATGGTATCTCTTTATAGAAACCTGGTAATAATAGTATATATATATATATATATATATATATATATATATATATATATATATATATATATATATATATATATATATATATATATATATATATATATATATATATATATATATATATATATATATATATATATATATATATATATATATATATATATATATATATATATATATATATATATATATATCAGCTACATTTATCATCCAATACACATATATTTATATGTATGTATCAGATATGCTATCTACAGAATCATCCAAATATACATATATTTATATAGAAAAGTTCTGAAGAACATCATAATTACTTATACATCATCTGAACTATACACACAAGCTATCTGGAATCATTTCCATTCCCCATAGAGAGTTCCTAATTATAACACGTACTGGTAATAACATTAATACTGATTCATTAATACACTGTGCTATAGTCCACTTCTTGGTTTATTTGTTTATCTGTTTTCTTTTTCATTTTACTCCTGATTTCTATAATTTGTACCTTAGTAGGCAAAATGACAAATCAAAAGTATTTCCACAGAAAATTATTGAAAACATTAACTGAACAGAGGCATTAACATTTTTAAACAAAAGGAAACGTTCAGTTTTCGAATTACAAAACACAAATTTTTTTTCATTTCTGATAAATCATTATACTACACAAGTCAAGCTATTTGAAAAACATCAGACAAAGTTTGTCTGTTATTTTCACACCTTCCACTTCACTGTCTTCCACAGAAGTACTTTTTATGTCAGGAAGATCGAGCACTGTCGACATGTACTCAAATACCACCAACTTTTCATACTCAAGCACAGATTCGTCATGCTCTCTCTTGTGAACGGTAGGGATGCTGAGATTTGTCTCGTACTTAGACAACTCTTTCTCTATCATTTCTTGAATTTCGGATGAGGTTACAACTTTTGACTCTTTCTTGGCTACATTTTCATTGTGATTGTTTATATCTAATAAACGTGACCCTGCTTTTGCATCTTTATCTTTACTTTTTGGCTTTTTCTTGAGGAGACGAGACTCGCCGAGGGTATCATCTTCCATCTCTAACGATTTACGTTTTTCCTTCTGTAACCGCAAGATGTCATATCCATCTACCTCAATCTTAGCCATGAAAGAAGTTTTAGCATGGTCTTTCTTCACTTTGTGGGATGCATTGTTGTGAGTGTCCAATAAAGAAAGGGACTTGTTTACACAGGTACTATTTTTAATCTTTTTGTGTTTCTGCCCACACTGTTGTGAATCATTTGGTTCAGACTTTATTAGTTTATTTTTAAAAGCATTACCATAGTCCTCATCAACTGCTGATGGCGCCAGTCTCTCGCTGGGGAGAGGAGATTCTTGTAATCCCGTCACATGAGTTAGTATATGCTCATCCAAATCCTCAGGGGATGGGAAAGACAACTGACACGTCATGCAATTAAATTTCTGCTTCTCACTATTTGCATCGTCATGAAAACCTCTGCATGAGTGCTTTTTCAGATTACTATTTCGAGTGTATGATTTTCCGCACACAACACACCCAAATAGCTTCTTCTTGTGTGACTTCACGTGATGTATATAATCTACTCTTTTACTTAGACGCAAACCACACTTTTTACACACAAATGACTTGTTTTTCAAGGATTCCAGTTCTTTATTCAAACTAGCTCTATTGTCACTTGCAACCGTCACATTCAAAGGGTTCTTGCCTTTAGTGGCTATACCTATTTTTGTTAAGCTTAAGGCAGGCATGGATGAGTTCAACTCAGTACTTACACCCACATCAGAATCACTGTCCAGTTCATCTCCATTAAGAGTATTATTAAATTCTTTATTCTCTACACTACCTGAAAGTTTTCTTTGTCCATTACTTTCTTCCTTAGGCTCATCACGATAGCCTTTGCAAGGGTGCTTCTTAAGGTTACTATTCCGAGTGTAAGCTTTTCCGCATACATCGCACTCAAACAGCTTTTTCTGATGTGCCTTCACGTGATGGATATAATCTAGTTTTTTACATAAATGCATACCACATCTCTTACACACAAATTTCTTTTTCTTGGATCCTACTTTTTTATATAAACTACTTTTACTGTCACTTGAAGCCATCACATTAGAAGGCTTCTTTCCTTCAGCTTTAACAGCTATTTTTGCTAAGCTGAAAGTAGTCATTGATGAATTTAGCTCAGTACTTTCATCGGTACCAGAGTCCATATTCAATTCATCTCCATTCAGAGTATTATCAAATTCTTCATACTCTTGACTACTTGAAGGTCTTCTATGTCCATTACTAACTTCTTTCGACTTTAACGCACTTGTAGTTATGTCATCAACTGAATCCGTACTGCCCAAAACAGGTAAATTATTACTGTTGTGTTCTGCTAAATGTCTATTGAGATGCAATTTGTTTGAAAATGTTGTTCCGCACAGCGAACACTCAAATGGTTCATCAACGTCGTGAAGTTTTAACATGTGGTACTTATATTTTTGTGCATTTTCAAAAGTTAATCCACAATCATTGCAGTTGAACAGGCAGAGCCCCTTTCTCTGAAATATGCTTGCATTAGCCCCAGGATCTAATGCACTGCTATTGTGGCTATTCAGATGTTTATTCAAGTCTTTGAGATACCCAAATCCTTCTCCACACAATGTGCACATAAACGGGCTTTCAATATCGTGTACCTGCCCCATGTGTATCTTGTACCGATCGGGTCGGTTAATTTCATATGTACATAAGTGACATTTGTAGGGCATTTCTCTCGAGTGATACCCTATATGTTTTATTAAATAATCTTTCTTGCTAAACCTTTTTCCGCACTCTATGCACTCGTACGGTTTATCTGTTGTATGCGAAGCTAAATGACGACTGAGTTCTTTATTGTTTCCGAATTTCTTGTGACATATAACACATTCATTAGTCATTAAATCTTTACTGATGGAGGGATCTGTATGAGATATGGCGGTGATAACTTTTTTTGGGCGATGTTTTTTGGGTTTAATCAAAATTTTACGATGTGCATGAAATTCTTCTAAGTGGTTTCTGAAACGTTTTTTGTAAGCAAAATCTACTCCGCACTTCCTGCACTCATATACTCTGGCATATGTGGCACCAGCCATTGGGTGTGGCTGTGATACCTCCATATTTAAAGTATCTTATTAGTTTCTTATAAATCAATCACATTCATGACACTACATTACACCTTACAAGCTGTGTGTGGGCTTCATTCTGCCAATGACATAGCATGACCTGTGCAAAAAATAAAATAAGAGCATATATTAATTCCCTTGAATTTAACATCTCATGCTCTGCTAGTTATATTATTTAGAACTCAAAGAGTGTTGTGATTATGACTGTATTTTAAAAAAATTTCAAATTATCGGTGAAACACACAAAACTTTACACTGCCTGATAAGAAACTTAAAACATATTATGAAAGTAACAGAAATACAGCTAATACTTTTATTGAAGTGTAACACAGGAAAAATTTAACAAAATTTATTACTGAGTGATTCTGACAATATTCTAATGGATGTCAGCTTGCTTCACACTATATTTTAAATCGGACTGCTGATATAATGTAAACTCATTGTTATGATTTTTTTTTTTAACCATGTAAAAGCAAACTTTTGCAGGTGAAACATACTGAAGGCTATATACAGTGAGAGAAAATACAAGAATGCTTTTGGGTAAGTTACTCCAGGCAGACCATAAGAATCGACAGCTTGTCAGTTATATTAAGGTTGGCAATAAGCACTGACACAAAGATTATACACTGTTAAAGATATAAAATAGCTAATTACAGTAAACCAGTGTATACAAGGTTAAAAAATACTGACTTCTTGCTAAATATGGGTCTATTGACAAAACACAACTTATATGAATACTCAGGAATCACTCTTTATCTCAAAGATGCTTGTAATATCATGCATGCAAAAAGGGGAACTGAAACAATGTCCCTTCCTCTTCCTACTCCGTTAAAACTTAAACTACTTCAGAATCTAATCTAATGTAACCCTCTTAATAGTGATTTACAATATTCTAACAATATTCCCAACCTAGACTGCTGCAATTAAGGTTACTAGAGAAATGAGGTGTGACCAAAATTCTCTTTTAATTAAAGTTGGCCCTAATATACTCATATCTCATACGACATATTCTATGTTTAGGTACAACAATAGGGGAGGAATCTAATCTCCCACAGCATCTGTTAACAAATAAATAACACGAGACATGAAGCAGTAACTATTTTTGGTAACTCTGAGGTTACAGAAAATACCAAACCACCCACTGAGGTAAGGAAGTCTGCTCATCTTGATACAAGTTCCAAGCAAAGCTGCACGGGGAGTGGAAAAACTAACCTAATCTAATATCATAATAAATTTTGTGGCTATTTTTCAAGACTGGGGGAATAAGAAAATATATACCCTAATTACCTCCACATATTTTGGTAGAATTACTCAATATGAGAACTAAGGTGCCACTGAGTTACTAGGCCCCTTTAGTCCTCTAAATGAAAAACAAGGATTCGATCCCCTATCGTTAGGCGTTACACAGGGCAGAACACCTACAGTTTAGCAGGGTATACCAATGTTCAAAACCTACCAATAGATGGCGATGGGCTCCGACTAGAGAACTGGTGGATGAACACACAACAAAAATTGGTGACAATAGGTATACGACACAATTTTTTACTATCCTAACTAAAAATACTTACCTAGCCTCTTATCCAGGGGGGCTTCGCCCCCCTGGAACCCCCCATCTTACTATCCTAACTACAAATACTTAGCTAACCTTCAGTCGAACTACTTACCTGAGTGGAGGGATGAGGTCGTTGAGCGGCATGACCCGCTAAACTGTAAACTACCCGACAGGGCATCCAGCTTTAATCCCCATACCTCCAACTGGGTGTTTCCACTCCATTTAATGGAGGCTCATTGTGACTCAACATAAAAATAAAGTATGGGGTTTACATAACCCATAGCCCACCCCAAGCAGCAGATTCTGAATTTCAATGAATTTTTCCGATATAGCAAAATTCGGTCTATGCAAATATGAAGAGTCGTTTACAACCCCGGTGGTCTTGACGAGTTTGTGAATAAACACTCCTAAATTAAATGTCTGAGGATCGGGTCATAGATTACGGATTTATCGGGGGATGTAGCAGATAAAACTATAAATTTCGATACCAACAAACTTTCCACGAAATAAAGTGTAGGTCAAAATAATACTCACCATGAAAGTACTTGGACGGGTCAGATCATTCCCTTGTTTACATCATGGCAGTGTTGCCATATCACTATACATTGGAATAGGTGTGCCAGATGAATTTAATTGAAGTTTTTTTTCTATTTTATGGACGAAGAATTAAAAGGAAATTATGTGTTATGATTATAAGATATGACTTGGAGACTGAAAACTACAAGAAATATGATTCATACTAGGTGTGGTAATCGTGTGAACTGGCATCAAATCTAAATACCTCTCCAAAAGAAATTACACCAAAACCAGAGAATATTTGCAAATTATGTAATGTAATATAATATTAAGCTTTTAAAGATAAATACTAAATATCATATTTTTTTCTTTAATTAAGCTTGTTACTGATATTCTATAACTTAAAAACAGAAGGAAGCATGGAAAGTTTACTAAATTTTTATGTGGTTTGGTATATGCCAGATGTATAACAACTCTCACAGCATTATTAACTAATACTTTAATTTAAAGATTTTTCTTTAGAAAAAATAATTAATACATATTAGTTAGAGCTTAATAAAATAACTTTGTCCTCAAATTGAGTAAATCAAATTCATAAAGAACAATTATTGCTATTAATCCCTTTATACCCAAAAAAAATAAATTATGCATCATATTCCTCTTAATAAAAATTATTTTGAGAGGATAAAAGCAATGATATAAAAGATATATACATATGCAAACATATTTATATTCTTATAAAGCTTCAATGGATGAAATTCTCATCACTTACAGAAAGTTCTCGTATGCCTATGATAATAATGGACAGAAATGTAGCAGAAACTGCTAAGTTTGCAATTTGCGGAGCTGGTAATAATGTTTTGGCTTCTCTTCCCCCCCCCCCAAAGGAACGCTGGAACTCCGAAGGAAGTTAAGGAGCGAGGGATACGATGCGATACAGTGGGATAGGTTTGGGGAGAAAAGCTCCTCTTTTCTTCCTGAGGAAATAGTCAAAGAAGTTATAATGGTTAAATTGAGTTTTTCGTACTGAAAGATATATTATTATTATTATTATTATTATTATTATTATTATTATTATTATTATTATTATTATATGGTGTCAAATAGGCCATCCAACCATAAAACTGAGCGAAAACCATACAATAGATTCCAAAATGTTAATGAGTAACCGAGACCCTGCAAGGACGATAAAGGAAGTATATATATATATATATATATATATATATATATATATATATATATATATATATATATATATATATATATATATATATATATATATATATATATATATATATATATATATATATATATATAATGTATGTAATTACCTAATTGTGTTTACGGGAAAGAGCCCAAAACTCTTATCTTCCCGTCTCCTTATCGGTTCCATTTTGTACTTAGTGATACCTATCATACCTGTCCTTAAAACTATGGATTGAGATAGCATTAACTACTTCCTCGCTTAGCCAATTCCAATTATCAACTGCTCTTACACTGAAAAAGTATTTCCTTACATCCTGCAAAGAAGTTTTCTTACGAAGCTTCAAACTATGACCTCTAGTTCTAGAGCCAGCCATATCAAAATATCGATCCCTATCCACTCTATCATAACCATGAAGGAATTTAAAGACTGTCACCATATCCCCCCTCACTCTTCTAGCTTCGAGTGATGGTAAGTCTAATTCCCTCAGCCTCTCATCATAACTGAGATTGCGTATTTCTGGCACCAGTTTTATGGCATGTCTCTGAACTTTTTCAAGCTTAGCTATGTGCTTTTTCAAGTGCGGATTCCAAAAGGGGGCTGTGTATTCGAGTTTTGGCCTCACATAGGTTACATAAATATTTCTGAACATTTCCTTGTCCATGTGCCTGAAGGTGTTACAATATTTGATATAATTGTTATTTTGTTAATGAACGAATCCATGTTTTGTTTACATTGAAAGTAATAAAGATGCCCACTAGGGGGCAGACAAGAACGTTCATAATGCCCTTTTCAGTCTCCTATATTATTGTGACTCATTTATCTATAAATATCTCCAAATTTAAGGAGCATCAAACATGGTGGCAGCACTCAATAGACTAAGTATGGTTTGCTGTTCATTTTGAATATAAGGCATTACGTATTATCCAGGATCTTTCTGTTTGATTAAGTAAATAAGACTACCGACCGACATGGCGACAGCTAATCTAGCCCTCCAGATAAATTCGCATTAAAGAGCGAAAGTGAGCAAGATTGGCGATTTTTTCGTCAAAAATTCGAGCTGTATATACTTGCAGCAGGTTTAAATGATAAACCAAGTGAAGTGAAGGTAGCATTACTTTTGACCCATGGGGGTGACGAACTGCTTCGCGTGTATAATGCTATAGAGTTTGGTCCCGTTATTGTAGGGGAGAGTGGATCTCGTGATGACCCTAGCAAGGACTTAAACGTGGTATTATAGAAGCTAGATGAGCATTTTGCCCCTAGGAAGCTAATAATAGCATCAAGATATAGGTTTAGATGCTGTACTCAGAAAGCTGATGAGAACCTGGATGAATTTATTACTAGAATAAAAACTATGGTTAAGGATTGTGATTTTGCAGCAGAAAAAGATGAGGCAATTCGTGATCAAATAGTTTTTGGCTGTAAAGAAGATAAACTCAGAGAGAAATTTCTGAGAGAAGAATGTATTTCATTGATAGATACGCTCAAAATTTGTGAGGCACATCAAGCATCGCAGAGACAAATGCAAATGATAAAAAGTGAAAATACAGCAAAGTCGGTCATAAATAAAGTTAAATCGACAAAGAACTTTAAGCACAGTAGGCCTAGTAGAAATTCAGCAGACCGAAAGAGTGAGGACCCAAGTCTTGTGAACAAGAACCAGTATAGGCCTAAGTCAAACCAAAGTTTGTTAACGAAGGATACGGCTCTACGAAAATGTAAGTTCTGCGGAACAAGACACGTGTGGAGTAAGAAGAAATGTCCAGCCTATAGAGAGAGATGCAACTACTGCAACAGGCTGAATCACTTCGAATCTCAATGTTTGGAGACAAATGGACATGCACAAGCATCTAAGAAGATGGGTGTGAATGCAGTGGACGGTGACGATTTCAGTTCAGATACTCCAGCCGAATATATCCTAGGTGTCAAGTTGCAGACGAGACGTGGAGAGCCAGAAGAAATGATGGTGAACAAAAATGATACTCCCTGTACACAGCAAGTGATGAAAGTGAATAAAGTGTCAGAGAAATCCAAATATCTATATACCGATCTGAAAGTTGGTGAAAATAGTGTCAAATTTCAAATCGATAGCGGAGCAGGTGTAAATGTGTTACCTCGAAATATGGTTCCCAATAATGTAAAAATTGAATCTAGTGAAGGGTTACAACTAGAAATGTGGAATAATTCTGCAGCCAAACCAGTTGGAAAATGTAGAATTAAAGTGAAACATGAGATAAATTCAAAGAGATATAATGTTGAGTTTATTATATTGGCTGAGAATTATATGCCTTTGTTAGGAAAACGTGCATCAGAACAGATGGGTTTCCTTACCATCAATTATGATAACATATGTTCTATACACAGTGAATCTTGTAATACTGATGTTTTTCAGGAATATTCAGATGTGTTTGGTAATGAAATTGGTAAGTTACCTGGGGTGGTACATATGACTTTAGACAAAGAAGTCAAGCCATTTGCTATATCTTCATGTAGAGTGCCAATTCAACTTAAAAGGAAGGTAAAATCCAAATTATCTGAGTTAGAGAAACAAAATGTCATTTGTAAAGTAGACGAACCATCTGAATGGGTGAGTCGCATGGTAGTAGCTTCTAAGAAAAATAGTGAAGACATAAGAATTTGCATAGATCCTCAGCAATTAAATAAAGCCATAATTAGAGAAATGCATCCTTTGCCAATTATCGATGATGTTTTACCTGAATTAGCACAAGCTAAAGTGTTCTCTAAACTAGATTTAAGAAATGGATATTGGCACTGTGTTTTGGATGAAGAGTCAAGTCATTTAATTACCTTTCAAACCCCTTTTGGAAGATATCGGTGGCTTAGACTGCCTTTTGGCCTAGCAATCAGTAGTGAAGTTTTTCAGAAATGACTGCAGAACTCTTTAGATGGTTTGCTAGGAATAATATGCATTGCTGATGACATTTTGGTATATGGAATAGGTAATTCTCTAGAAGAAGCACAGTTAGATCATGATGAAAATTTAAGAAATTTACTGGAACGATGTCGTAAGTATGGTATCCGTCTTAACAGAGAAAAGGCTGAAATAAGAAAGAGTGAGATAACATTTCTTGGACATGTAATAACTAATGAAGGCCTTAAGCCAGATCCCAGTAAAATTGAAGCAATTGTATCGATGAAAGCTCCAACTAATGTCACTGAGATTCAATGCTTTAGTGGAATGATAAACTATTTGTCAAAATTCATGCCTAGACTCTCTGACCTGATGGTGCCCATACGACAACTTTTACGTAAAGACAAAGAATGGTGTTGGGGTGATGAACAGGCTAGAGCTTTTGAGAAAATTAAGTGTTGCATCACTAAGACTCCAATTCTTGCTTATTATGATCAAAATAAACAGTTAGTTATACAGTGTGATGCTAGCAAATGTGGACTTGGTGCAGTTCTAATGCAAGGTGGTAAACCGTTGTCTTATGCAAGCAGAGCACTAACTGACACGGAAACAAGGTATGCTCAGATAGAGAAAGAAATGCTGGCTATTGTGTTTGCTTTAAAGAAATTCCATCAGTACACTTTTGGACAACATACTTTGGTTATAACTGATCACAAACCACTTCAAAGTATAATCTTGAAACCATTAGATAGAGCACCAAAGAGGCTACAAGGCATGTTATTGACTGCTCAACAATACGATATTGAACTTAAGCATACTGCTGGTAAGAACATGCATATAGCAGATTTGCTGTCTCGATCATTTCTAAGTGAAACTGAAAATGGTAATGATTTTGAATATGTTAATGTTGTATCTTATTTGCCTATTAGGGAAGACAAGTTAAAGAAAATTCGTGATGCTGTGGCCAGTGATGAAATTTTGCTTGAAGTGACAAATATGATAACAAATGGGTGGCCAGAGTATAAATGTAATGTACCTATAACTGTTTTGCCTTATTATCATATTAGAGATGAACTATCTATACAGAATGGACTTGTATTTAAAGGTGATAGGGTTGTGATTCCTGCCAATTTGAGGAAAGAAATTAAACAGGCTATTCACTCTTGTCACATTGGCGTAGAAAGTTGTCTACGAAGGGCTCGTGAGTGTGTATATTGGCCTGGTATGAATGGTGATATTAAAGAATATATTTCTCAATGTGAAATCTGTTGCAAATTTCAAAAATCTCAGCAGAATCCGCTGTAAAAACTGCAAAGTCCATACTCAGAAAAGCCATAGAAAGCAATAATGACCCTTATTTGGCAATATTAGACTACCGTAATTGTCCGTCTCACAGTGATGAATACAGTCCGGCTCAAAAAAGCCTAGGGAGACGCACACGTACTCTTCTCCCAGTTTCTTCAAAGTTGCTGAAACCATCTGAGATCAATGTAGATAAAATTAAGATTAACAGACATTATAGAAATAGCAGGTCCGCTAAATATTACAATGTGCATGCCAAAGATCTTGATCCTTTACAGGAAGATGATGTTGTGAGAATAAAACCCACTGTAATGGGAAAGAAAGCTTGGGAAAAAGGTATTGTGAAGGAACGTTTAGACGAGAGATCTTATGAAATTTCAACTGATGCTGGTTTATTGAGGAGAAATAGAGTAGACCTTAATAAGTCAAATGAAAGAAATGTTTCGTATCACAGTAGTGAAGATTCTAGTAATGTAGTACAAAGTCAGCAACAGGTTGAAATTCCACAGGATAAACATGTAAACCCAACAAGTGAGAATCTCAGAGTTCAAGAGTCTTTCACTCCTCAAAGGAGAATCACAAGGAGTACAAGGAATATTTTACCCTCTAAATATAATGATTTTGTTGTTTACAAAGAGTGATTTATTTTTCGTTTTCAAGATGATAACTTATTTTTTTTTTCATAAAAAGAGGGATGTTACAATATTTGATATAATTGCTATTTTGTTAATGAACGAATCCATGTTTTGTTTACATTGAAAGTAATAAAGATGCCCACTAGGGGCAGGCAAGAACGTTCATAATGCCCTTTCAGTCTCCTATATTATTGTGACTCATTTATCTATAAATATCTCCAAATTTAAGGAGCATCAAACAGAAGGCTACCCTTACATTTGATAAGAAGGCATATGCTGCCCTTACTATGCCATTTATATGTATTTCTGGAGACAAATCTGCCAGTATGTTTACTCCTAGATCTCTCTCATTTTCTGTCTCTTGAAGTTGTACTCCAGCCACCGACTAGTCAAGCTTGGGCCTTCTTGCACTTGTACCCATTCTCATTACCTTACTTTTGAAGTATTGAATTTCATTAGCCACTTTTCTGACCACTCATGCAGACTATTTAGATCTTCCTGTAGTTCTCTACCATTGTTCTCGGTATGTATGTATGTAATTACCTAATTGTGCTCACGGGAAAGAGTCCCAAGCTCGTAACTCCCAGTCTCTTGGTCGATTCCATTATTGTACCCAGTGATACTTATCTTACTTGTCCTTAAAACTATGGATGGAGTCAGCATTAACTACCTCCTCGCCTAGCCATTTCCAATCATCAACAACTCTTACACTAAAAAAAATTACTTCCTTAAATCCTGCAGGGAAGTTTTTTTATGAAGCTTCAAAATATGATCTCTACTTCAAGTGCCAGCCATATCAAACTCTCGATTCCTATACGTTTTGTCATGATATAAAGGAATTTAAAAACCGTCACCATATCCCACCTTATTCTTTTAGTTTCGAGTGATAGTAAGTCTAATTCTATCAGCCTCTCCTCATAAGTGAGATTGCGTTTTTCTGACGTCAGTTATGTGGCATGTCTTTGAACTTTTTCCAGCTTAGCTATGTGTTTTTTCAAGTGTGGATTCCAAAAAGGGGCTGCATATTCAAGCTTTTACCTCACATAGCTTACATAAATATTTCTGAACATTTCCTTGTCCATGTGCCTGAAGGCTTCCCTTACATGTGCTAAGAAAGCATATGCTCCCTTTTCTATGCCATTTTTATGCATTTCTGGAGACAAATATGCCATTATGTTTACTCCTAGATCTCTCTCTCATTTTCTGTCTCTTGAATTTCTACTCCTGCCACCGAGTAGTCAAGATTGGGCCCTCTTGCACTTGTACCCATTCTCATTACTTTACATTTTGAAGTATTGAATTTCATTAGCCACTTTTCTGATCACTCATGCAGACTATTTAGGTCTTCCTGAACTTCTCTACCATTGATATTGTCTCTTACTTTCTTCACAATCTTTGGATCATCTGCAAACATATTCATAAATGAATTTACATACTCTGGAAGGTCCTTTACATATACAAGGAATAACAATGGCCCTAAAACTGAGCCCCGTGGAACTCCACTCTAACCCTTCTCCATTCGGACACTGAGTGTCTTACTCTAACCTTCTGTTCCCTTCCCTCTAAGTATGTTTTTATTCATTCCAGAACATTTCCACCTATTTTCACCATTTCTTGCAGCTTCTTAATAAGTCTCCCGTGTTGGACCGTGTCAAATGCTTTCTGGAAGTCTAGGAATATGCAATCTGCCCAGTCCTCTCTTTCCTGTAAGATTCGGCTTACCTCATCATTAAATTCTAATAAGTTTGTTACTGTTGATCTACCTTCTCTGAAGCCATGTTGTCTCACTGACAAAAAGTTGAAGGATTCCAAGTGAAGAGAAATGTGTTTTCTTAGTAGTTTCTTCATAACTTTGCAAACTATTCTGGTGAAGGAAATAGGTCTATTGATTAGAACTGTATCCCTTCCTCCCTTTTTGAAGATAGGTACAACATTCGCTTGTTCCAACATCTTGGAATCTCTCCAGATTCCAGCGACTTTTCAAATATGATACTTTATCCCACTGATATTGAATAAGCACATTTCTTAAGTACATAAGGGGATACATCATCTGGACCTGCATCTTTATGGGCATCTAACTCCAACAGCACTTTGCATACTTCTGTGGCTGAAAAGATGATGCTCTCTAATACCGGTTCAAATACTGACTTCAACTCATGGTTTAATTCTTCGTAGATCTCTTCATCCGTCTCAGTGATGCTTCCATCTGCTCTCTTTAGCTTTAAAACCTGTTCTTATACCTTTCAGTTTTACTCTGATAACTATGTTGAAAAGATTGGGATTTTCTGTAACTTTCCTGGTGATATCCCATTCATAGTCTCTCTTCGCCTATCTTCTTTTACTTAGGTAATCATTTTTTGCTCTTTTATAAGTCTGCCAGGCATTTTGCTTTTTCTCCTACTGTATCTTAACTCTCTTATACTCATTATTAAAACATTTTCTCTGACATGAATAACTCATATTTTTTGTGGAAGGTATGCAACAATCTACTATCTTTCCATATTTCTCACAAAAGATGCTGTACATTTCTTGTACAGATTTGTTGCTAGATAAGCTCCTCCAGTCAATAAATGCAAGAAACGTATTAATTTTTATCTAATCTCCTTTCGGATAGTTCCCCCCGTGTCCTCAGTGCCTCTACTTTCAGGCAGAACATCTTCGATGATGTACTCCATCAACAACACACATTGGTAGTTCATACTCATATTTTTAATATCCACCACATGGTAGGAAAAGCCCATGAAATAAAACAACGAATATATATCTATCTATCTATCTATCTATCTATCTATCTATCTATCTATATATATATATATATATATATATATATATATATATATATATATATATATATATATATATATATATATATATATATATATATATATATATATAAAGTGCTTATTAATTTCGTGACCTAAGCTGGTCACCTTCTCAAAGTACTTTGAGAAGGTGACCAGTTTAGGTCACGAAATCAATAAGTACTTTTTATATATATATTTTTGTTGCTTTATTTAATGGGCTTTTCCTACCGTTTTAGACTGTATGTTAACAGTTCAGTGTTATTAATCCACCACACGTAAATACCTAATTATATTTACCTAATGTGCACATGTGTATGTATGTACGCATGTGTGTATATATATATATATATATATATATATATATATATATATATATATATATATATATATATATATATATATATGATTGATTGATTCTGTTTTACGTCTCGAGCTCCCTTTTTCATAGAGGTAAGGGCTAGGACAGATGCCTTCTTGCGAAGGACTTGTTTTGTCATTTGTAATCGTTACCCTGAGTGTATGCCCTTACTAAACTCAGTCCGTGACGGGGCGCGAACCCTCGATCTGCCGAAGCAGAGTTGCGGACGCTATCATTTAGCCAAGGAGACCACTTATATATATATATATATATATATATATATATATATATATATATATATATATATATATATATATATATATATATATATATATATATATATATATATATACCGAATGTAAGAGAGAGAGAGAAAAGAAGAACAAAATAACCTAAGAATTGCTTAAACAAGGGAGAGCAAAAAGTGTAGCGCTACTGCACATAATATTATAAATGTATGAGCGTCTTCCATTTCTTTAATGGGTCATTCACCGGTCTCATTACAGCAAAGGAGCACATGTGCTTCTCCGAGAAAACAGGGTGAGGTAAAAAGAACATGTCCAAGAAAACCCCAAAGCATTTTTTTTTCCTATTTTGAATTCCTGGAGAGTATTTTGTTAGTTTTAGTGGTTATTAGAGTTTGCCTTTTTTTCTTTTCTTTAATATTGGTGTTTGGTTATTTCGGTTTAAATTCAATATTTAGTAAGAAAAATGGGTTATTGTGCTGTGGAGAAATTTAGTTAATTAATTAATTTATTTAGATATTTCATCTTTTATATATATATATATATATATATATATATATATATATATATATATATATATATATATATATATATATATATATATATATATATATATATATATATATATATATATATATATATATATATATATATATATATATATATATATATATATATATATATATATGTATATATATATATATATATATATATATATATATATATATATATATATATATATATATATATATATATATATATATATATATATATATATATATATATATATATATATATATATATATATATATATACATATATATATATATATATATATATATATATATATATATATATATATATATATATATATATATATATATATATATATATATATATATATATATATATATATATATATATATATATATATATATATATATATATATATATATATATATATATATATATATATATATATATATATATATATATATATATATATATATATATATATATATATATATATATATATATATCTACCTTGGTTGTTTCCCCCTTTAATTGGGGGGTAGCCGACATAAAAAATGAAAACAATAAGGGGATTACTTAGCTCTATGGGCAATGACGAGGGAGCTAGCGACCGTTCAGATGGCACTGCTGGAGTGCCACAGCCCATTCTCCCGGCTCTTCCACAACCTGTGTCGCTTCATAACTTCCAACTCCCCTACTGCCCCTACCACAGGTCTACCTCTGTAAGATGCAGCCCCGTGGTAACAGCAGATGCCCATCAGAGCTGCGTCACAATCGATCACCACTCATTCCTACTTCTAGCACGCTCACTTGCTTCCCTCACATCCATCCTCCTATCATTCAGGGCTCTCCTTACTCCATCCATCCACCCAAACCTAGGCCTCCCTCTAGCATTTCTCCCATCAACTCTCGCATTCATCACCTTTTTCAGCAGTCTTTCATCATTCATCCTTTCCACATGGCCAAACCATCTCAGAACATTCATATTTACTCTGGCTGCAAATTCTCTCCTCACACCCGTTCTTGCTCTCACCACTTCATTCCTAACCCCATCCAACCGAGATACATCAATCGTACTTCTCAAGTATTTCATCTCAAACACATTTAGTTTCCGTAACTCTGATCCATACATCACAGTTGGCACAACTACTTTCTCATACAAAACTTTTTTAACATTCATTTCCAACCCTCTATTCTTCATCACTCCTTTCAACGTACCCAACACTTTACATCCTTCATTCACTCTGTGACACACATCTGCTTCCACTCCACCATTTGCAGCTATAACCGAGCTTAAATACTTAAACTGATCAACTTCCTCAAGTGTCTCTCCATTCAACATAACATTCAATCCAGCACCATCCTCATTTCTTGTACACCTCATAACCATACTCTTTCCCACATTCACTCGCAATTTCCTTCTCTCACACACCATTCCAAATTCTGACGCTAACTGACATAGCTTCTCCTCTGAATCTGCCACCACCACAGTATCATCTACAAACAATAACTGATTCAGCTCCCACTCGTTATCATCCCCATCTACCATTCTCAAACCTTGACCACGCACTCGCTCATTCACCTCTCTTACGACTCCATCAATATACAAACTGAACAACCACGGTGACATCACACAACCCTGTCTCAATTCCACACTCACTGGAAACCACTCACTCACTTCATTCCCTACTCTAACACAAGATCTACTGCCTAATACAAACTCTTCACTGCATGCAACAGTTTATCATCAATTCCATATACCCTCAAAACATTCCACATTGCCTCTCTATCAACTCTATCATACGTTTTCTCCAGATCCAAAAATGCAAACTACACATCCTTACTCTTTGCTAAATATTTCTCACACAACTGCCTAACTATAAAAATCTGATCTATACAACCTCCACCTCTCCTAAAACCACTCTGCACTTCCGCGATCACATTTTCTGTCTTATTCCTAATCCTATTAATCAGTATCCTACCATACGCTTTACCTACCACACTCAACAAACTTATACCCCTAAAATGACTGCATTCATACACAACTCCCTTACCTTTGTATAGGGGCACTATACAAGCAATCACCCATTCCACTGGCACCATTGACAACATAAAGCATATATTACACACTCGCACCAACCATTCCAATGCAGTCACACCCCCTTCTTTCAACATCTCCGCTCTCACACCATCCATTGCAGGTGCTTTACCTGCTTTTGCTTCATACAATGCCCTTTTCACCTCCTCTCTTGTAATCTCTCGCATTATCATCTCCCATTACTGGCACTTGAACACCCCCTACTGCCACTATTGCTGCCTCCCTATCTTCCGCAACATTCAGCAACCACTCAAAATATTCTGCCCATCTTTTCCTTGCATCGTTCCCTCTTTACATCTGTCCTTTGACATCTTTCACTGTCTCTTCCATCCTCGATCCACCCTTCCTTACTCTCTTCACTTCTTTCCAAAGCTTCTTTCTATTATCCTCATATGACCTATTAAAATCCTGTCCCCACCAAACATTTGCCAACCTCTTCTCTTCCTCTACCTTCCGCTTGGTTTCCACATTTTTCTCCCCATATCTTTCATACTTCTCCCTACTGTCACACTACAGTCATTCCTCAAAAGCCCTCTTTTTCTCTTCCACCTTCATTTTCACCTCTTCATTCCACCACTCGCTGCCCCTTCCCATGCCACCTCCAACAAACCTCTTTCCATACACATCACTTGCATGTCCCACAAAACATTCTTTCATCAACCCCCATTCCTCTTCTAACTCCCCAACTTCTCTTTCTTTCACCCTGTCATATGCCACTTTCAACCTGTCCTTATATTCCTGTCTCTTATCTGGCTTTTTCAACTCTTCCACCTTCACCATTTCCCTTCTACATCCCCCACTTTATTTCCCCACTCTTTTGCTGCTACCACTTTTGCTTCAACCAAAAAATTATCAGACATCCCAGTAGCCACACCCCTAAATGCATGCACATCTTTCACTCTACCAATCATGCTCTTTGCCACCAACACATAATCCATCAATGCTCTTGCTTTCACTCTTCCATTTGCCACTCTCATCCATGTATACTTATTTATTAATTTCTTCTTGAAAAACTATTACCTATCACCAACTTGCTACACACACATATCTACCAGTCTTTCGCCACTCACATTCCCACCTGGTACCCCATGCTTTCCTACAACACCTTCTACCTCTCCATCACCCACTCTGGCATTCAAGTCTCCCAACACAAGTACATAGTTTCTTCTACTCAGACCATCCACACACCTAGTTAACTCATTCCAGAATTCATCCCGCTCTTCCTCACTTCTCTCACATCCTTGCCCATACGCATTAACTAAAGCCCAACATTCCCTATCTATCCTAGCCCTCACCCACATCAGCCTAGATGACACTTCTTTCCATTCCAGTACCTTATTTACCATCCATTCACTCAGCAATAATGCTACACCTCTCGCTCTCCCCCTTTCAACCCCAGACACCTTACCTGTCACATCACCAAATGCCACTTCTCCTTTTCCTTTCATCTTCGTCTCACACAATGCCAATACATCCATCCTCCTCCTACCAATCATATATCCAATCTCATATCTTTTGCTCTCTATCGTGCTACAACCACACACATTTAGACACCCCAAAACTAGAGTTTGGGGAGAAATTAGTACTTGTCTATTCATTATGCTAAGCTTCATAAGCAGAAACATTCCATATAAATTTGCTTTGTTTATGAAATGTAATTCATATATCACTAAAATCGGTTAGAATGATTAAATAAAGAAAGCAAATTGATAAATGGGTAATAAATAAATAAATGAGAAATAATTAAAAATAAATAAATATATAATTAAATAAAAGTAATATTCCGGAGAGGAATCATATTGCAAGAGTCAGTAAATGACACTAAATTATATTAACCGAAAATATACATGAACAGATATATAAATACAGAAGTAAAAAAAAATTTTCTTTAAGAGTGTGGCACCGGGACAGGCAAAAACTACCCTCATCAATAAAGGTCCGGGCACGAGAAAATACCAATACTAAGGAAAAGAAAAAGGCTAAGGATAAGGCAGAGATGAGGTAATGTCATACAAAGGAAAATGACAGACAGAAAAAACAGTGAAAGTACAGAGGACCCAGAGATATGGAAGGCTAGGCCCTGAGATGACGATAGATCTGCTTTTTTGAAGGATCATAGGTCATAAGAATTAGGAAAGACAGAAGGAGGAAGAGAGTTCCAGAGTCTGGAGGTAGATGGGAAGAAGCAGTCGCTGCACCGACCAATCCGTGAGCTACAAATCTCAACACAGTACCTATGAGATGACGCCGCTTGGCGAGTGTTTCGCGGCCTCAGCAGTGGGGGAGGGATGTAACTCGCCAACTCATCAGAGCAGTGATGGAAGTAGTAGTGATAGATAAGAGAAAGGGAAGATACCTTACGGCAAAGAGAGAGAGAGAATCCAAATTAGAAGTAAGAGAAGGATCATTAATGAGTCTGACTGCCTTAGATTTAACCCTATCAAGGAGATAAGTATAAGAAGAAGCATCTCAGATGTGTGATTACCTAATTGTGATTACCTAATTGTGTTTACGGGAAAGAGCCCAAAGCTCGTATCTTCCCGTCTCCTGATCGGTAAAGTAACTGTAAAGAGGAAAAATAATGACGAAAATGAAACAAATCCCTCAATTTTTTGGATGAAGATTTAGAAATTTGGAATATGTGATTCCTACAAGACAATTTAGAGGCTATATGGATTCCTAATATGTTGATAGAATTAAGAGGGTAATTTTCATTAGTTTCGAAGACTAGGGTTATTAGGAGGAGAAGAAGATAAAGAGATAGCCAGAAACTGTCTTGGAGGCATTGAATTTAACTCAATTTTGAGTGCCCCACTCAGATACTCTCTGAAAATCGGAGTTAAGAGTAAAAGAGTGATACGAGACTGATTACAAGTAGCAGATGAACGTTGAGAAGAAAAGGCAGAGGAAAAGTGAAGGGTAGAATCATCAGCAAGGGCATAGAGAAGAGAGGAAGATGGGGATTGTAGAAGATCATTGATGAAGAGAAGGAACAGAGGAGGTGAGAGAACAAAGCCCTGTGGAACACCACTGGTAACAGAGAAAGGGCTAGATGTCGCACCATCAACAACTACAGATATAAAACGGTTAGTAAGAAAACTGGAAATCAGAGAACAGAAAGAAGGGGTAAAGCCATAGGCAGGAAGTTTGGCCAACAGAGTGATTTAATGAGTGATTTAAAACATAATAATAATAATGAAACAATAAATCAAAAAGGAAAAGTATAGATAAATGAATAGATAAAATAAATGAATAAAGAGATAAATATAGTGAGAAAACACCATATGGTAAAAAAAAAAAAAAAAAATATATATATATATATATATATATATATATATATATATATATATATATATATATATATATATATATATATATACGGACAATCAGATACCTGTAAAAGTAAATGTATAAGAAATTAAAATAAATATAAATAATTAGTAACACATTAATAAATAAATAAATAAATAAATAAATAAATAATTAATTAATTAATTAGAATGGATAGATAAAATAACATTTTAATATACGAGACTATGCATGAAGTATTTACAGAGTAATAAATGAAAAAGGATAAATTCTAGAAAAGGCAACTATGCACCTCAATCCAAGATAAAGCACCTATGTTCAAGTTAAATGCAATATTGGGCACCTTACATGAAATGGAATAATAGGACACCTGTTGTATACAGAGATTATCATTAGGTTAGGATAGGTTAGTTTGCCTAACATGTGCCTAAAATTGACATGAAGCACCTGCCTTTTGCCTCAATATCAGATTAAGCACCTAAAATGGCATCAGATGCTTAGTCTGGTATTGACTGAAAAAAGGAATATAATGAAATAAATATATGCGCAAGTCTTTAATAACAAAGACGAATAAATCGAATCATTTAGGGAAGTGACTAGGTGCAGCCCTTGATCTTTAACAAGCTCTGCCCACAGTCAACTGATGTACCTAGGCGGGTGTGTCGGACTGTTGGAGCGATTTTGATCATCTTGTGAGGTTGTACGACGCTCCGTTAAAGCAAGTTTTACTATTGAAATTTGTGAACTGAATATTGTTTAAGTGACATTTATAAATAAACTATTGATGATACAAGAACAGCAGTACTAGCTTAGTTTGTGTATATTTGAAAAAATCAGTGTATTAAAAACATTGTGGAGTGAGGTTATTAGTGCATTTATGCTATGCAATAGGCTACTAACTTGTTGAAAAGTTTAGCAAAAGACCGATTTCTCAGTAATTGTTTTTACTTGGCCAATCAGACATTGTTGGAACATTAGCATAGCTGCCTCAATGTTGGATTCTGCTGCACACCTATCTCATGGCTGACGGAGAATACATTGGAAGCATGGCTGAACTGGAGGGTGAGCTATTGCTGTCTAGTGACTCTGAGGGCGAGGAACAGCAGCCTGACCACGTGGAGGGTATTGCTGAGGTGACAACTAAGGCAGAGAAGAAGAGGAGGAGGGATTCAACATGACTGGGGGAAGACAGAGACAATGGCGAGGTAAATACTCCCAAGAGGAAAACTTGTGCTGTTCAGGAAGAGGGAAGTAATGGCATGCAGGACTAGCAACAAGGTAAACAATGGAAGGACCAGCAGGAGGGTGCCCATAGCTATGCCGCCACTATGAGGTATGACGACTCATGCAGAAGTATGAGGAAGAGTGGTACCGGTAGTGTGCCTGGAGGTGCAGTCGTCAGTAGCCTGAGTGACAATGATACCGAGGATGAGGATGACCCCTAAGCTGCAGGTAACTCTGGGGATGCAATGGCGGGATCACAGCGTGCTGGACAGCAGGCACTTTACTTCCCTTCCACAACCAGCATGGATTTCCACCAGAAACTCATGTGGGCTGTGAAACTTTGTAAGTCTCACAAGGATTTTGAAGTTTTGTTTAAGGAGGGCAGGTGCAGACCTTACATAACTGTTAAAGAATGACATGCTGTGGACTTCCTAACAACTAAAGGCTTTGAAGGTACGGGTTTGGAGAAACCAGGTGGGACAGAGAAATATACCAGAGTAATAATATTTGATGTTCCCACATACTTAAGTTCTGAGGACCTTGTTTTTGATGGCAAGTTTATGTGGATCAAGATGATTGATGATGATATTCTCCCTTGAAGGTGACCGGATCTTCCCATTTTGGCCCACAGGTGGGGTTGTACCAATCTGTAAAGATAGTAGAAAACATAAGTGCTCTGCTGAGGATTATTAAGTTACATCAACCAATATTCTTATAATGACCTTGGATAGCTTGAGAAATTAGTTATCTGAGTGGAGGGTAGTGACTGATGATATTCAGTAGACTGTCCATGTAGTTGTTTGTTGCTAGTCTGATTATGGAGCTAGCAGCATGTAGGGTATTGGAATCTATTCTGGATGTTGCGGGGGCACCAGTTTTCCGTTGAATCCCTGAAAAGGCATTGCATTCGAGGATGTAGTGGAGCAGTGGATGTAGTGAGGCTACCTGGCAGAGGGTGTACTCCCTGATGATATCCTCCACTATTCGTCATGTGCACTTGTACCTGAGTCTCAGAAGGTAAACATTGACCACTGTGGTTCATCGCAGGTTCTTGGACATGGTGATTCTCAGAAGATTGGTGGTGGCTTTGTACCACCGGGTGGAGGGGGAGCCAGTGTCCGTGCACCGGTTGTGTCTAGTTATTAAGACGTTATGGAGTTACTTGGTGGCTTTGGTTTTTATCTGTTGAATCCCTAGAGGCAGAGATATTTGGATTTCTGCTCTGAGAGTGGCTTGTTTGGCGGCTTGATCGGCTTCCTCATTTCCCTTGATGCCAATGTGGCTGGGAATCCAGGCAAGAGTGATGGCTTTTCCAATGCTGATTGTCCTGAGGTAGTGGTTGAAAATGATGGTGATGATGCATACATTGTCTCTGAGGACAGGCTTCTTGATAGCCTGTAAGGCGCCTTTAGAGTCAGAGAGAATTAGGGCATGGTCAGCTCCTTGCTGGGTAAAGAATCTGAGGGCGATGGCTATGGCAACAAACTCAGTCTGGAGCGATGAACAGGAGTTTGACAGTCTCCAGGACTGAACGTGGTTTCCAGTGGTGAAGGCGGCGGCTGAGGCTCCAGTTTCTTGATTTACTGAGACATCAGTGTAGAAAATTTGGGAGTTCAGCCTGCTCCAGCTCTGAATTTTGTCCTTGTATATGTTTTTAAGGACAAGAGGGTTTACTAAGCTTTTGGGGTTGTCAGGGAGCTCGATCTTTATGTTGAGTGATTGGTCGTTCCATGGGAGTGGGCATCGGTATTCAGGAAGCGGAGTGTCCTGTATCTTGGCTAGGATGTCCTACCTGCTGCCAGTGCTTGTAGGCCAGCGCAGACCTTGGCTGCCCAGGTTCTAGGATGGTGGTATGGGTGGCGATTGAGGGCTAGATGGAGATTTGTGCCAGCGAGGCAGGTATGTTGGACAGTGGTGGCTTTGGCCACAAAGAGGGTGAGTTTTTGCTGAGCTGTAAGTTTGAGTGGCATGAGGCCAGATTCCATCTGGATGTTCTCTCTCTTGGTCCACATGGGGGCTCCTAGCGTGGTACATATGACGTTATTTTGTATGACTTCTATCTTGTCCCATTATTGGTTTTTTAGTAGCCAGAGTGTGGGACAAGCATAGTCTATGAGGCTGCGTATTGCTTGTACATAGAAGGTTTTGAGTACATTGAAGGATGCACCATTGTAGAGGCCCAACATCCGACGAAGGACTGCTTGTCACTGGCTGCATTTGTCGCGCAAGTGTTGAAATTCCGGTTCAAAGGTTAGTCTGTCGTCAATGTGTACACCCAGGTATGGTTGCCTGATAACCCAGTCCACAGGCTCGTTGCCTATGACAGGCTAGTGTCTGGTTTCCGCTTGTGGATGGGGAGTGCCTTGGTCTTGCGGGCATTGAATTTAACTCCGAGGGAGATGGAGGCTTGGTGAATCTTGGTTAGGCATTGCTGGGTCTTGTTGGAGCTTCTGTCACCTACTGTGACAAGGTCAAAGTCGTCCTCATAATTGAAGAGTTTGGCTCCATGTAGTAGTGCAATGTCCATGAGTTTTTCCATGAGGCAGTTAAAGAGGAAGGGGCTAAGAATTCTACCTTTTCGTGATTTATGTAGGTGGAAAAGTGCCCTTCTACTTTGACTCGAGCACTAGAGTTTTGTAGGCTCTGCTTGATCCATGAGAGAAGGTTTCTTTTGAGCTGAGCAGTCTGGTTCCAGCTCCAGTAGTGATAGGACCTGCCTAAGTATCTCTGTCCTCTTTTCCTCCTCTCTCACGAGAGCCAGAAAAAGGAGCAAAGATTGTTTTTATTTTGTTTTGTGTTACCGTTTTTGTTTTAGTGAAAACAAGTGACTGTGTGTGTCATATACCCCAAATATTTTTGCTTGCTCTTCTCTCTCTTTTATAAGAGTTGGGAAGAAAAAGGGAAATAGAAAGTGTTCAGGTTTCTAATTTGTTTTTATCTCTTTTGTGAT
>JAXCGZ010014042.1:25000-35000 GCA_037179515.1 Halocaridina rubra | reverse complement strand
AAAATTACTCTCATTTATTGCAAGCTTTTAAGGCGATGAGATTATAGGGGGGGAGGGATATATGTTTTGAGAAGGAGGGCTCTGCATATTTCGAAGGAGCTTATAGGCAGGTAAGAAAAAAAAAGGGGGGGGGTAGGGAAGGGAGAAGGTATGGAGGGGCGGTTCCAAAAGCCCTTAGTTTAAGTTCAGGAGAGAGGAGGTTACGGAAGGTTAAAAGTCAAGGTGGTCATGTCAAACCGATTGCAATTGTAGTTTTTTTTTTATGAAAGCGAGAAAATAATTTTTAGCGTAGATGAAAACCTTGAGATTTTGATTGGTAATTGATTAGAAAAAGGCAATGATAGATAGATAGATAAGATAGCTATAGATCGACAGATAGATAGGAAGATGAGCAGATGAATAGGTTTTCGATAGATATATTTATTTGTTTATTTATTTATTTATTTATTTATTTATTTATTTATTTATTTATTTATTGATAGGTAGATAGAAAGATAGATTGGTAGATGAATAGATGAATAGATAGATAGATGAGTAGATGAATAGACTTTGGATAGGTAGATTGATTGATTGTTTGATGATAGATAGATACATAGATTGTTAGATAGATAGATTGAGAGAGAGAGAGAGAGAGATTCTTTGGAAAATTTTCATTCTTAAGGTTTTGGTTACGATTTACCTCACTAGAATTTGCCTTTATAATCGACACTTTTTGAACCCAGCACTACTTAGGGAACCCTTGAACAGCTTTTAGGTAGAACTTTTTCCCGTAATTCCTCTTCCACCAGGACTGAATTTGAACCTTTGTGACAACTAACGCAGTACATACACCAGCTTGAGACGTTAATTACCTATATCATTTATGAGCTTGACTCAAACTTTGATTTTTTATTCTCATTTGATGTCACAGTTTTCCTGCAACATTTTTTCCAGATGCTATTTTATAATTTTCAAAATAATTTTTACTGTAGCAGAAATATATTTTCCTTTTTATATGCAACTGAAGAATAAACTTATACATGACCATAAATAAATGTGATGATTGGTTTACAAACAAGGCATACATGACCATAAATAAATGTGATGATTGGTTTACAAACAAGGTTTGGTCGTAGAGATTAACCTCTCAGTAAGCAACCGTGTCGCAGGAAAACGTTGACCGTGTAATAGAACCTTTAGTTTGCATATTAAATGAAGCGCTTAATTGGCAAAGGAAACCAGCGTGAACAACACGTGTAAAAACTCCCTGAAACGAACGTTTTCTATGTAAACCTACAGGATAGTTTTGTACGTGTATGGTGCGATGGCTAAACATAAAGGGGCCTCTACTTAGGAAGTCATGACGTATACAACCCAAAGTGGCGTCTGCTACTCTTTTCATCGTCCGAATTGGCCTTTTAATCGCTTCGCAACTCACCCATATGAACCCGTGAATAGCAAAATCGAATGATTAGTACCGCTTGCTCAACTATGTATGCCTAATTTCACTTAACGATGATTTTGTCAGGGATTATGGTTTGTGTATATGGGTTCACCTATGAATGTCTCTCTATCTGTATACAAGAACCATAATCCCTGTTATAAGGTGGCTGAGTCAATGCACAATACCTCGACTTTATGCGGGAAGAAAGTAAGAAGAGGGACTTCCCAGTCCCCGCTCTCCTCCCCAGTTAGTCGACTTTTGTGTCACGCTGGTGAACACGTAGAGAGATTTCCTTCCTAAGGGGGATGAATATAGACAACAAAGAAGTAATATACATTTTCATAATTAGAATATATATATATATATATATATATATATATATATATATATATATATATATATATATATATATATATATATATATATATATATATATATATATATATATATAAATATTTTTTTTTTCCCTTTCATTGTGGACATAATTATGCTCCATTTTTAAGTGATTATTCTTTGACTAATGTGTGATGGCGGATATTGCATTGCAAAGACAGATACCAAATACAATGCAGGATTTTTTATTTTTAATAGACACTTCCGGAATTTTTTTCCATCGATTATTTATGCTAGCCTTAGGTGTGATTTTATGCGCTTCCTACGTATTCGCATGACTAAATATTGTCACACGTATGTTCATTGTCTCTGAATATCTTTGGTCCAGGTTTTATCTTTGTTTTTATTTGGTTATTTATATGTTATTCCTGCTTCTGTTATATATAGTTTATAAGTTATTAAAGACCTTGAATGTTCTGTGCTAATAAGCAATATCAGACAGGGATAAGTCACTTTGTTTGGTAGATTATTAGATTTAATACATACAATGGTCGCATTCCCCCTTGTAAGGAGGGGGGGCTCAGCTAAAGAACACACACTCACCAGAAGCCAAACATATCTCTGTTACTTTTCTAACCTCCTTTGGGGATAATGGGTTGTCGCAATTCTACACACAGTTTGTGCGTACAATTATAGTACACATAAATTGTCATTAAAAAATGTGCTGTTGTGGTTATGATATTATTCTTGATAATAGTTTCAAAAATAATCGTTCCCAACGAGTATTCGAACGCACTACTCATTGACAGTTCGTATTATATAGATAAAGGGGGGGGGGGATTGCAAATAGTAGCAGTTGGTCTTTTTGATAGAAGCCGGAAACCTCCAGACTTACTTCTTATTACTTTTAATAAATTGATATTGTGTGTTTGTTTGATCGAATACTTGTCATTGGCCTCTCTTTCTTTTATTTTATTATGGATTTAATAAGGTGATTATATATATATATATATATATATATATATATATATATATATATATATATATATATATATATATATATATATATATATTTGTGTGTGTGCGTGCGCGCACGCGTGTGTGTGTATGAATCATATTTTGCTCCTGGCATGTTTGTTTTGCACTTACTTATAACAGACAACATTGAACTTGTTTCATAAGCTACATTTTAACGTTGTAATAAAACGCGAGTTTAGGATATGTTTAATAGCGAAGTATTTTATTTCGTGTTGGGTGAGGGGAGTGGTTTGGAGGGGGGGGGGGCAGAAGGAAATGATTAGCTGTGTTACAACCTTTTTCCATGGAGAAATGTCTCCGTCGTCGCCTTTATCAACTTGATGGTCTTTGTAAAGCTCTCCACTTATTTCAAATTAAGTCCGTTCTTTAAAGTTTTTACGACGAGTTGAAATGGTCATTTGGCACCAATTTGTAGTCTTAATGAAACACTCTGCTGCACGGTATGCGCTGATACTCACTGCAAGTGCAGGGAGAAGTTGTCGGTATACTTCTGCTGCACCTCCAGCAAAAGGGTGGCTTGGGGAGGAAAGGGAGATGGGGAAGGGTGGGTACGTAGGGGTAAGGTTTTAGTAGTGGGTGTTTTTTGGAGGTATGGAGGAGTTGCAGAAGGGGTAGAATTTGAGTCGTGAATGTGGCTGTGGCTGCGTCGTGGTTGGTGGGTGGTTCCGACCCCTCACCTCAGCCTCCTCAAATTATGACCCCGACATTCAACCTTTGACCTGGTGTCAACAAGACCACTTTCACTCCCTGGGTAAAGGGAGAAGAGGTAGAAGGTAGGGCACGGCGCCCCTAGCCTTGAAACTGGCTGGAACGAAGAATGAAAAATGGAATAACTATTAGAGAGACGGGTGCATGTACGAGACCCCTCCTTCCTGGGTTTTATGATTAATGAAGAAGTGGTGTATTAGTGGGCGGTGGAGTTGGAGGGGAGGAGGAAGGGGGAGAGGAATTAAAATCATTGGGGAGTAGTGAAGGAGAGGGTATGGGAGTGATCTGTGTACATTTTGTCCTGCATCCGCCTCCACCTTTTATGCTAAAGAAACTTCAGTAAAAAGTGCTGGAATGTCTCCTCCCAGAACAAGGGTAACTTCCAGTCTCTCCCCTCTTACTTGTTTCTTCTTCTTCTTCCTCTCTATCTACCGAGAGGGTGGTTCTTTGTTCATGGAGAGTCGTTACTTTATTTTTACTTATGCTTTTCCCCCTCTTCTTTTAGCGCTCTGTAAATTTTATTTCTCATTACTTGTTTTTCGCGTATTTTTATTTATGCGTATTTAATATTATGATTTTTGTTTACGTTTGGAATTTATTACCTCGAGCAGTTTATTGTATGCCAGTATTGACCGAGTTTCTCTAGAATGTGAATTATTTTGGCATGACTCTTATGTTAACGTTTCGCATATAGTAATATCAAGTCCACTGACTTCACTTCAGAGTCCTGTTAATAACGTCTATTAATTTGGGATATCTAGAGTTCCTTCGATGTTTAGCATAAAGCTACTCCTGACGAACTCTCCACCGCTAATGGCAAATTATTCTGAAGCTTTTATTTTTTGACTTCGCTATTATTTATGAATGCACTTTTTCCATGGCACAGTATTGCCCCATGATGCAAAAGAGAGAGAAAAGTAAGCTCTTAACCACTGGAATACCTTATGTGCTGAGTCTGTTTCTATTCTGTTTATGCTTCTCGAGCCTTTGGGAGTTACCTCGCATATTGCCTCATAAAATATCCTTCTCTCGTTGCATGCATACTTGTATTCCTTTCCATTTACTTTTGACTTTTACGTGATTTGTACTCATTGATTTTTGCGTTTGTTTTATTTTTTTCTGTTCTTCCAGGAATGGCTAATCCTTTATCAGGTAACAAAATAAGAAAAAAATATATATTCGTGTAGCCCCGTATTACAACATCTCTCCTTATACTTAAGTTTGGATCCTTTGAAGAATTTAGTGATGTTTGTATGTTGCATATCTATTTCTTATCTCGTTCCTGGTGGGTTTTTTTTTTTCATTTCGTGATAATTCTCCCGCTTTCATATTTGCACACCGATTTCCTCTTCTCTTCTTTTTCCTCCTCCTCCTCCTCCTCCACCTCCTCCTCTTCCTCCCCCTCCTCCTCCTCCTCCTCCATTCGTCCATGACCCACTATTAGAACTTTTGATATAAAGCCAAGACAATTGCCACTGATCATTGCCTTCTTCCAAGATGGCGAAACCGTTTGGGGCTGCCATTGGTCTATCACGTTGGAGTGTTGGGGGGGGGGGGTGTATGTTCTACTGCAAGGGGAAGTCTTCGTGGTTTGATGGTGGCTCGAAGGCTTTTTATATTTTGGGCGGTGGGTGTATGGGGAGCAAGAGAGGGGTAGCTATTTGCAAGTTGATTTTAGAGGAAGCACTTTTGTTTAGAATGTTATAACGACGTTACAGTCCCCCGGGATATAAATAAAAAAAAACGAGGGGGGGATGGGGGCTTTATTATCAGTCTCTTGTTCTTATTCTTGCTTCAGGGCATATACGGGGGGGGGGGGGCTATATGATTAAACTAACTTATGAGATATTTGCAACATTCCTTTTTTTTCATTTTTTATATTAATAATTGTCCAGAAATGTTGACGATTCATTCCCATTTATAAGAATTATTTGAAGAAATAGGATTTGGAATTTTTTTTTCTCTCTTTTCTGTATTACTGTTGTCTGTAGTTATTGGTGAATGAATGGCCGTAGCGTAGCAGTACAATGCTCAACTCGAGAGCTGACGAGCCCGGATTCCAATCCAATTGGGACGTTAGGAAGGGGACCCAGCTTTAGTTCCCCAGCTTCAGCCCGTCTCTGTCCACCCCAAATGGGGATTATTAGTGACAAATAAAACGTTGAAAAAGTATTTTGTACTTATTTTGGCAGCTGTGGAATTGAATTTTATATAAAAGTTTGTATCGGTTGTTTCAGTTTATATATAGAAAGCTATTTATAATATTCTATTTCTTATGATTACAGGAAATTTTTTTTATTTAATTAGAAATAAATCTCTTGTATCCAGACACATTCTTCTCTGATAAATATTAACTTTTTATGCTTGTAATATTGACTTCATGTAAAGATATTATATATATATATATATATATATATATATATATATATATATATATATATATATATATATATATATATATATATATATATATATATTACGGAAGTTGAACTTTTAATCAAATTGTCCGACCTTCTGTCTCCTTGATTTATGTGTACTGTATTTATTTTTATCAAATTGTATTACGTACTATCATCCTTTGCATTTTATAGTAACAAAACTTATTCTTTGTTATAGAAAATAACACACACACACGCACACACACACACACACACACACACACACACACACACACACACACACACATATATATATATATATATATATATATATATATATATATATATATATATATATATATATATATATATATATATATATATATAGTCACCGTGGCTCAAGCGACTTTGAGGCGTCAGGTCGAGGGTTCGCGCCCCGTTACGGTCTGAGGTTACCAAGGGCATGCACTCAGGGTAACGATTACATCTGCCAAAACAAGTCCTTCGCAAGAATGCAACCGTCCTAACCCTTGTTATAAAAAGGAGTCCGTGACGTAAAACCGGAATATATATATATATATATATATATATATATATATATATATATATATATATATATATATATATATATATATAATATGTGTGTGTGTGTGTGTATGTATTTGTTTTGTGTGTGTAGGTGCGTATGTGTTCGCACATATAATTATATATCGACTTATTTTGCTTTGGCATTTAACTATTATTATATTTTTTAGTATATTAATCATATCAAATTTTGCTTATATTGTGTTTATCCTTGAATTCCGTCACAGCATGTTTATGTAAATAATTATATTTGTAAACAATTATTGATTCATATTGATTCGAATATTTGCACATCCGTTATGGAGCTCATTATATATTTGTAAATTATTTTTTTCCACTTTTGGAATGACTTGGCACATGTTATTATTAAGCCACATATAATCCCCCCCCCCATTTCCACCCAGTGAGTGTGGGGAGGAGAAAGGGGGGGGCGGGGTTATAAGAGGAAATGAAAAAAAACTGATATGTTGTTTGTATGTTTGTACGTACATACGTTTGAGTATGTCAAAAAATGATGTGATGAATATTTTTAGATGTGTATTTTCGTCTATTTCAATTACTACCTATTTACAATTTCGTACATCCAAATTACGTGTAATCCCCGTTTTGAATGTACCAATTACCGTCTTGCAATTTGCCGTGTCCCCCCGTTGTAGTTTTGCCTTCGAAGAGAAAGTATGATTAACTTGAAATAATTCGCGAAGTTAAAGTAGTTAAAGGTTAGTCGTTTTTTTAACTATATGTAGAGAGGGTTTTTTATGATTGTTATTATTTTAAAAGTGAGAGTTGTATTTTCAACCTACCCCTTGCTGCTGTTGGTTCATAATTGTTTTTTTTTTTTTCACTTACGATTTTGTAATGTTATCGCCCTAAGCACTTTTAATTGTGTATCATATGTGTTCTAGGCTCGCATCCTGGTCAAGGACAAAAATGTTTTATGTTTTCACATGTGATAAATGTATTTTTTTTTATTTTGCTCTGTATATGCCTATAGAGTAAAGGATTTTAATTAAATACGAAAAAAAATCTCAAGTCAATTGGGAAGAGAGAGTAAACTGAACAGCTCCACTGACTAGAGTGTGTTTCTTCTCTAGCTCAAGCAGTTAGCAGAAAGGTTTCCTTCTCTTTTATATTTTCGATGGTTCACTTGGAAGCGTTTTAGAAACAGTCATGAATTGGCCGACCAGGGGCAAAAAATATGTTTCATATTTTTTAAACATGGTAAGGTGAATACTTTATCGATGTCGATACCTGTAGAGCAAAGAATATAAATTAAATGCGATTACAAACCAAGAATCTGGTTCAGAGGAAATGAACATTTTATTCGATAGAGTGAATTCGTTTCCCATGACAATTCTTACATTTATTAGAGAGGCTCTTTATTTTCTTTTAATACTTCGGTGGTATAGAATCCGATTCGGGTATACCATGCATAGATCAATTGAGCTCATATGTTGTATAGTGACTGATGACAGTTTATAAACTGACAATAATGAGAGAGAGAGAGAGAGAGAGAGAGAGGAGAGAGAGAGAGAGAGAGAGAGAGAGAGAGAGAGAGTTTAGTATAAGGTTTTCATCAAAAACTCCTAGTGACTTCGGTCACAATAATCATTTAATAAACATTAGACAGACTTGAAGTGAAAGCTTTTGAGGTTTGAATTTTATAAAGAAATTATTCGGTGGGCAAAGAATATACTTCTGCAGTGTATAAAAATGTATATTGCGTAATGGAGATGGCGTGATATATATATATATATATATATATATATATATATATATATATATATATATATATATATATATATATATATATATATATATATATATATATATATATATATATATATATATATATGCATATATGCGTGTGTGTATGTATATATGTATGTATGCACACATGTATGTATGTATGTTTAGTTTCGCACTGGATATAGGTAACCTATTTCAGGTCAGCGCCACCTACAAAATCAGCGACCGAAATGAGACACCTCGTTCTCCTTCAAGCGAGTGACCAGTGCTTGTTACGGCAGTATTTCTCTCCTCTAGAATGCAGATTTTTTTTTTTTTTTGGTCTTCCGTATCTAATGCGTAACTCATATACTCATCGATGCTTGCTGAGTGAGTGAAATGAGTGCATGTGGTGAATCAAATGAGTATTAACTATGGGGGCGACACGTCTAAACGTCGTTGCACAACGTCAAAGTGTGGATAATGACGTCGTCCACATTCTGACGTTATTTCGGGTGGATGGAGATGGGGCGGGGAATAAGGGACTGGTACAGAGAGGGGGAGGGTGGGGGGGTATTCTAGTGCATTTTGTTTCCAACTTTGTTAATTGCCTTCTATATACACTGTATATAGAAGTTGTTTCCCAACTTCAAACTAAGCTATGTTTATAAGGAAAAATTACTGCTTTTTATAATTTTCATGAATTTAAATTCATATTGAGGTTATATATATATATATATATATATATATATATATATATATATATATATATATATATATATATATATATATATATATATATATATATAAAGTATCAAGAGACATTATATTACGGAAATATTGTTCAGGTTATAACATTATTGCGTTCTAGAAGGTTATGCAAATGGACATTGTTAAAGGAGATTGAATAATAAAGATTTATGTCTGTTTACCTACGCCTTGTATTCTCCAGTTTTTGAAGACGTCGATTGTAAGTAAATTGATATTTACAGGAAAGTAGTCGGTATTGTGCGTTAGATTTATTGGGCTTGAAATTAGACTTACATTGGCCGGTTTCAACCAATATTTCATAGATCACTTTCGATTTCATAACTAGAGTCTTGTTTTTTGGACATTTTGTTGCTTTCTGTTTGAGCTGTATTAGAACCAGAATTCGGGTCTCTTAGACTGTTGAGGAATACAGTAAAACAGCTTCGTGTGTGTGTGTGTGTGTGTGTTTTAAAGGAATCACTGTCAGTTGGAGATTTCAATGCTTTGAAGTTTGAAAGCTTTGGAAACTTACAACTTAATTCTTTGTGGAAAAAGATCCACAAATGCCATGTTTTACAGTATACTCTGTATATAACTTTTTTTTTCACTATTTAATGATGCTGCGTTTTTTTTTTTTTTTTTATTAAAAATATTTTTTTCTATATGGTCCAAAATTTATTAGTTATATTGACGTAACAATTAGCACTTCTGAAAAAACTTGGAATGCTCAAAGTATTTCTTGCTGATAGGGAGATAAACCCCATAAGGTTTTCAGACCTTATGATGGCTCTGTAGTCTTTCTTCTTCAACAAATTGTTTTAGCATGAATTAATATTATATGTAATACATCGTCTCCTGGGCATTAAAAGAAGTACATTTCTACTAGTATATGTACTTACTACGAGAGAGAGAGAGAGAGAGAGAGAGAGAGAGGAGAGAGAGAGAGAGAGAGAGAGAGAGAGAGAGAGACTGTACCAGAAGCCATTTTGTTGGGGGAGGTGTGTTGATGATGATCACGGAGTATTGCGTCATAGTGTAGTAGTTTATTATGATTGTG
>JAXCGZ010014042.1:10000-20000 GCA_037179515.1 Halocaridina rubra | reverse complement strand
CTTTTCTTGGACATTGTGGTTAGGATCCCAAATAGCTTCATCCATCATGAGACATTATTATTATTATTATTATTATTATTATTATTATTATATTTGTTTCAACTGGATAATTTAACTCGTTTTAGTAATTAGTAGCTACGTTAAAATGAATTCAAAATTCAAAGTAGAAGTACAATTTCATGACAAGTAGGTGGTCATTGTTGTTGTTATTTCGGCAACAACGGTAGTAATAGTAATAGTATTAGTTATAGTCGCGATAGTGGTAGAGGTATATAGGAGAATATGAAGAGTCCACAGAAGCTCCTCTTGTAGCATTGGGTTCTCTCCATACAGCTCCCGAGACATACAAGAGGAGACCTGAACTTCATGAAGAAAGGTGCGTCCACACCAGCAACATGCAGTCGGAAACAAGTTGTAAACATTGACCTAAACATCGAAATCGACATCTACAGACACCAGTAGTACCAACATATCACTTACAGTGCCATACCAACATATCGACACCATCGTATCAGTAGCAACACAAATTTTGTTGCGTCCAGTGTTGTCAATTTTGTTGTTGATATGTTTTGTTGCCGGTGTGGACGCACCTATAAGGTGCGTCCACACCGGTAACAAAACATATCAACAACAAAACTGACAACATTGGACGCAACAATGTTTGTGTTGCTACTGATGCGATGGTGCCGATATGTTGGTATGGCGCTGTAAGTGATATGTTGGTACTACTGGTGTCTGTAGATCTCGATTGCGATGTTTAGGTCAATGTTTACAACTTGTTTCCGACTGCATGTTGCCGATGTGGACGCACCTTAATGGTGACTTTTATAGAGAGATTACCGTTCGAAATGAAAGGTATTACACACACGTATTTATATACGCATCACACATACATCAGTATATATGCCATTGTGAGGACAAAAAAAATTCGAGACACATCGGCCATTAATTTTTTTCCGTAATAAGATTGACAAATGCCATTGATTGAAGGGTGTAAATTTGCTTTTAATTAAGTCTGGATTTTCGTCGATTTTTTTTTCTATTACCGCAGAGTCATTTTCGTTTTAATCAAATTGCAAATGTTATATCAATTTATGATCATGGTAACTGCGATGGGTTTTTTGAATTTTGTGTGTGCGGATTTCGTTACATTTGGTGAATACTATTATTATTTTGATGATGATGATGATTATTATTATTATTATTATCATTACTATTATTGGTATTATTATTATTATTATTATTATTATTATTATTATTATTATTATTATTACACGATTAATTCCGCAAATAGCATTACTTCTCCTTTTAACAAATGGATCCAGCAGATGTGCAGCAATGCGATTGGTTGATTGCATCAGGGATGGAAGACAATCTGATATAATGATCTGATGAATAATGAAAATGATTGAGAGTAATTGTGATCAGTTTGGAACAAAATATTTGAAGATAGACAATATATAAGTTGACAGATAAGTTTGCTTATGAAAGAAAATTAAGACCGATGTGAAAACTAATTCTCTCTCTCTCTCTCTCTCTCTCTCTCTCTCTCTCTCTCTCTCCTCTCTCTCTCTCTCTCTCTCTCTCTCTCTCTCTCTCTCTCTCTCTCTCTCTCTCAGGACTGCGAAACGCTCTTTAGAAATTCTTTTTGAAGCCCCATATGCCCACGAATATGCCGTTCCATCAGAGACCTCATACATCATAATAACATATACATCGAGTTGAAAAGGTGCTAACTACCCTCTTCCTGTCTCCCCGTATAAAAACTTTGCAAATCACCTTTTGTAGAGTCATGTAGTACACTGCGATCCGCGATAGTGAATGTGATAAATCCTTAATAAAGGTTTATATGAAGATTAAAAGGGAGATATTAAGATTGTCGCATGCTAAGAAAACACGAGATTTTATAATATTATATGGTAATGATGGAAAGGAGGCAGTTAGTTTACCAAAGAAAAACAAGAAAGAGGAGATGCTAGAGTCAGAGATGGGTCAGCTTTCGGCCATTTTGAACTATTACGACAGTCAGGCATGCGTATAATATGCCTTCTACTACTTCTACTACCATCACTACCTTTCCAACTATGACTACTGTACTCTCCTAGAGTGCTTCTCTATGCTTTTATTTTCTCTCTCTCTCTCTCTCTCTCTCTCTCTCTCTCTCTCTCTCTCTCTCTCTATATATATATATATATATATATATATATTATATATATATATATATTATATATATATATATATATATATATATATATATATATAGAGAGAGAGAGAGAGAGAGAGAGAGAGATAGAGAGAGAGAGACAGACAGACAGACAGACAGACAGACAGACAGATCTTTGTCAGATAACTATAGCATACTGATAAATTACCTTTCATATTTCATTCTATTTTGTTCTCTGTGAATACATTCTCTCCATTTTATTAAAGAAAACATACAAAGTAAAAAAAAAAATCCCATATTTAAAGATCTATACCAAACAATTATTATTCTTATGTTCTAATATATTTAGTACATAATTTCAAGTCGTTGTCTCCTTCTTTTTCCCTGTTTTCGAAGTGTATATATATATATATATATATATATAATATATATATATATATATATATATATATATATATATATATATATATATATATATATATATATATATAAAGAGAGAGAAAAAAAACAAATTTGCTTTTGTTTTGCAACCAACTTCCTTTCGTCACCTCCTCCTCCTCCTCCTCCTCCTCCTCCTCCTCCTCCTCCTCCTTTTGAGCAACATCAAAAATGACCGCCTTGATGAGCCGCTGAAGGCATGCAACAGTGATTCATATAAAAATATAAATTTTCTAAGAAATCACGATGCGCGGTGAAGAGATAGTGAAAGAAATGATGGCTGCTCTCTGGGGAAGGGATGGAGGAATGGTGATAGCGATAGTGATGGTGTAATTGCATTGTAGTTGATGATGATCATGATAATGATAGTATCCACTGATAAATGTTTTTCTTTTTATTATTATTATTATTATTCACTCGAGGGGAGAAGAGAAATCTCTCGGACTGCTGGAGGGAGGGACCGGGGGGGATGAGACATGGGAGGGAGGGATAACTAAAGCCGCATCTTTTTCCTCGTCTTCTGAGATCGAAAACAGGAGAAAAGAATTATATGTATAAATAAATAAAGCTATGAAAAGCTGTGAACGAACGGATAAACTCTCGATTGAATGGAAGGTTTTTTAAATATTCTTTATTCCACTACTAAGAAGTAGGCTCTCTCTCTCTCTCTCTCTCTCTCTCTCTCTCTCTCTCTCTCTCTCTCTCTCTCTCTCTCTCTCTCTCTCTCTCTCTCTCTCTCTCTCTCTCTCTCTCTCTGTGAGTTTATCTATCTATCTATCTGTCTATGTTTATCTTATCTATCTATCTATCGTAACCCTACACATTATCTTCTTAGTGCATCTAATGATACGCCTTGAGTTCGTTTTATACATAAATTTCCCTATATGAAATGGCGTATTTTTTTCGCATATATAGGTGAAAGGCTGGAATAAGTCCATCTCGAGTGTGCGTATATGCTCATGTGTATATTAATAATATAATACGCTCGAAGTACTTTCCAAGATATTATGTCATGAATCACGAAAGTGTGAAAGATATATATATATATATATATATATATATATATATATATATATATATATATATATATATATATATATATATATATATATATAAAGTTTTCCCGAGACTGAGTTGTGCATTTTTATATATATCTGACAAATGTTTATTTGATCATGTTTCGACTTCATTCCCCAAATATGATAGGGGGGTCCTTATAATGCTTAGCCTAACTTTTTTTGTTAACCCAAACTTTATCAAAGTCGGTTTAAGATTTTACATTTGATTTTTTTCGTCAAATCCAGTAGATTCTTGTCGATCTTTCACAACGAAACTATTTTGATCATGATTTTTAGGTGAAAAAACAACAACTATTTGTGGATAGCGTAATACACATAAAAGAGGAACACCAAACGGTTTGATGAACGGTTAAGAACTCCTTAAATACAATATTTATATCGGACAGTAATATATTGTAGCATAAACGTGAACATTATTATAAATGATTAAATTCTCCCTCGCCCTACGATCGATGAGTGTATTTACCTCTTCAATTACAAGATGTACCCATGTGAGCGCAATTTACGGTTTGCGTGTTAATGAACACAAAAAGTTGCGCTCATTAAGCTGGAGGGTACATCGTGATGAAGTCTGTAGGCACTCTGTGTTAAGTAAGTTAGATTGTACAGTGTTCATTTGTTCTAAAAATTTAATATTTTTCGTATATGTTAAAAGTTGCGTCTTTCTACACTTTTTTTTTTTTTACCAATGTTTGCATTATTTCACCGTCTTTTGAGGCAGTATGGAACTACGCAGAAATAACTCCTGGTAAATGCTTTCCAGAAATTGCGTAAACAGCAGGAACGGGTGTAGACCAGCTGATCGTCGTTGGACACGTGTTGCACATGTAACGCACGTGGCGTGATCTTCCCTGCACGTGCCTATATTGACCATGCACGGCATCTGCTTCTCACTGTCTGCTTTTCCACATATATATCTCTTTGGGGATGTTTTACACGTTATTAATTCCAAGGTCGTTTCGAAATATGAGTCATTCTTGTCCTTATGCTCTGGTCGATTTGAATGAGGGGTAGTTAATTACTTTGATATGTATTGTGAGATGGTTGGTTGTTTTAGGATGGGAAGTTTAGATGAAGTAGTTGCTTATGTGCTTATTAGGCTATTTGGATATAGTTGGTTATATGGGTGGTTTGTTGTTTGGGTATATTTTGATCAGTGGCATGAGTGATTGGGTAGGAAGAGATTAGTCACTTATTAGTTTGATAGGGTAGTGTTTTTATGATTATTAATCAGACTGGGTATGGGGTCACTTGATGGGTATTTTGTTTAGTCAGGTACCTGATTGTCAGGTTGAATCGATTGGTACCAGCTTAGTTAAGTTTTTTGTCATTTAGGGATTGATTGATTGGTTTCTTAATTGTTTTTTATTGATTAGTAAATTATCTGACTTATTAATTCATTTTTTTTTTCATTCTAGTTGGACAATAGATTGAATAGTCGTTAATGGAATGGAATTATGAATTTTGTATTTTTTACACGATTTGATAATTGCTTTTCTTGTTTCTGGACGGAAATAAAAACGTATTCCCTCCATAGAGGGATATGAAATTAATTAGAAAAAATCATGAAAAATCTCAGCATAACCTTGGAAACCGATGTGGTTCCTATTGTTTCATTGCTAGGTGGCCTGAGAGTGTTATCCTTATGCACTGCTCCCGAAATTCACTACATTTTACTTTAATTCATATTCAGAACATCATCTCATTGCAGTTTTTATTTTGAGTAAAATTATGTTGCAATATGACTGAGTCGAGATTAATTATTACCAAAGGCACTATTACAATCGCTCTCATAACTGATTATTGCTGTAAGTACTAAGTAATCTACATAGTTTAAAAAAAAAAAGCAAAAATGTTCTTTGCTTGAGATGCATTTGATATCGGTGACTTAAGGGCGGTTTACACGGTCAAACGGTTCGTCGAACGCGGTTCGACAGACAAGTGTTTGAAGTGATGTTCGAACGTGTGAACGGGGTATTTGGCTGTCGAACACGTTTGTCGAATGTGTTCGACAACCAAATACCCCGTTCACACGTTCGAACATCACTTCAAACACTTGTCTGTCGAAGCGCGTTCGACGAACCGTTTGACCGTGTAAACCGCCCTTTACACTCACGCTTCTGCGATACTCAGTCAGATGAGTTCCTTTTTCCCTGACAATTAGAAATACATTCATATTATATGCTGCAATTTCTTGAGACAATTTGGCCTAATGGACGCGCATTTGAAGGAATATAGACATCTCCTTTTGACGACATATACGGTTTTGCCTCGGAAGTAAACTCTTATGTTACAGAACTATGGACAACGTTTTTAAAGCCTGATTTTTAGATACGAGCCTTTGTTAATATGGTATTGAGGCCCTTTTGTACTCGGTGACTTTTGCATTTCCCAAGGGGGGGGGGGGTTGGCTTTAATAGGTCCAATTTCGTGTCTAGAACTTTGTATATAAGCATAGACAAGGACTGAATAGAGTGAAAGCATGAATCTTTTTGCTTAAAAGAGAGAGAGAGAGAGAGAGAGAGAGAGAGAAAAGGTTGAATTTTATGAGGGAAAAATCAGGGATTTATTTACTTTGTGTATTTTGTGTGTTCGTTTCTAAGATGCCATTTTCGGGGTTGAAATATTTTCTTACATGACGGGCGACTTTTCTGCAACCTTATTTATAACTAAATTCCGATGAAGGTCATGTCCTCTGATAACGTAATAATAATAATAATAATAATAATAATAGTGGTGCCTTTTATCATAATAGAGTTCAGTATCACCTGCTGCTACTATTACTACTACTGCTACTACTATAATAGTGAAGGAACCACTTCATCAGTCTAGATCGAATAGGTTGCCTGTATTGCTACTCATTTTTCAAGATTCTGTGAATGTGAAACAAAATGAACGTCCCCCCTCGAGCACTCACTCGCCGTCATTTTTTTATATTTATTAAAAATATGTTTGTTAGAGATGCAAAACTAATATCTAGTTATGAAAAGCAGGCAATCTTAACTTGGTCATTGTTATTATTGTTTTATTTATTTATTTATTTATTCTTCTTCTTCTTCTTATTATTATTATTATTATTATTATTATTATTATTATTATTATTATTATTATTATTTTGTAGTTGTTGGCAGTCATACTTATTTTTTTTACGTTCTTCTGAATGTCTCTAAGTTCAATGGCGAAACTCTCAAGGCTTTCGATTGTATGTGATGCCTCCTTTAGCTGTCTTATTTCCCCTCATCCCATCGGGAAAGTAATAAAGGTCTCAAGAAAAGAACTAACTGCCCATCATCTATGGCGTAAAAGAGTCTCTCTCTCTCTCTCTCTCTCTCTCTCTCTCTCTCTCTCTCTCTCTCTCTCTCTCTCTCTCTCTCTCTCTCTCTCTCTCTCCTCTCTCTCTCTCTCTCTCTCTCTCTCTCTCTCTCTCTCTCTCTCTCATTATCAATAGATCACATAATCTTACTTCTTAATGCTGTAGATATCTCGAACCATTTTCAAAAGAAATAAGCAGTATCTTTTACCAAAGCATAAGATTCTCAATATTCGAGAGAGAGAGAGAGAGAGAGAGAGAGAGAGAGAGAGAGAGAGAGAGAGAGAGAGAGAGAGAGAGAAGAATGAGTATTGGGAAACCTATCCCTTGCTAAAGATAGTGGATTTTTCCTGTAGAAGAATGGTTTGAGATTTCTATGGGATTTAACCGAGAGATTTTGTAAGTTGTTTATTATGAAAGATTGTTATAAGTTTTCCTTCTTATTTATCAACAGTACATATCCATTAAGGCGAGGAGGAAGAGGAGGAACTGACTTTAAAAGTTTCGGCAGAACCATTCCTTGAATGTCTCTCCTCCGTAAATTTTGCACTGTTTTTTTCTTGGCTTCTCTTTCTGAAGGCTGAATTGTATAGAACTTATATTGTCTCAGTGACGTTCTCATTCACGCGTTTTCCGACCCCTCCCCTCCCTTCCCCCCGATAAAACATCGCCAATTGATTTCATCCTCTAGACGAAAATCCTCGGAAAATTCTATAAATAAGTGATTAGAAGAGGAGAGGGTGTAACGCTCGTGGCCGGGCATCGATGGTGTAACGTGGTTGGTGAGCGAAGTATCGATGGGAGCCCTGGAGTGAGGATAACTGACGAGGCACTGTAACGTGGGAATATTTGGGAGCTGGACAGGTGTTGGTAGATAATGGTGGCATTGCGGGCTAGAGGGGCACGAACGCTGTTTGGTGAAGCGTAGGGCGCAAGACCTTCCTCCGCGGAGGTATGGGAAGCCCAGACAAGAAGGGCACGCGCTGAGTTGGGGTTAAACCGTTGCTGGAAGATACGGTTGTTATTGTTACTAAAGGTACTAAAACACTTTGCCGAGTCTTAAGTGTGTCTCTGTACCTTGCACACCGTACTTGGGGAATATGAATCCTCCATCTTGGATAGAATTTCTCTGCCTCTCCTTCTGAGCAGTAAGTTCATTAAGTATGCCTTATTTTGCTCCCTTGTATCGGTCAGGAAAAAAACATAGATATTTGGGCGTTTTGGGAGGGAGTGTGTGTGAAGAGAGAGAGAGAGAGAGAGAGAGAGAGAGAGAGAGAGAGAGAGAGAGAGAGAGAGAGTAGGAAGAAGAGGAGAGTTGAGGGGGCGGGACTGGAAGGGAGAGATGGCGGCTGCTTGGTCGGGATGGCGGTGAGAGAGAGAGAGAGAGAGAGAGAGGGTATAGTATTGGAAGAGGGAACTCAAACTCACGCCGAGAAAGCAGGAGATAGACCTTTCATTCCCCTCAGTGTGTGGACATCCGCGGACACTGGAAGACACACACGACACCTACTCGCGCAGCAGAGGAAGTGTCCTGGTTATTCCGTCATATCTTCTTCCCCTCATTCCAGTCTCTTCTTGTAGCATATTGGATGCTGGAATACTGCCCCTTATCCTCTTATTACCATTCATCAATCAAGAAGAGGCTATGGAAATGCAATGCCACCTGGACCTTTACAAATTTTTTATTTTCTGTTTCCATTGATGATGTATGCAATGTTTACGTTGCATTTGGTCTGTGATATGCCTTATGATTTACACTTCAAGACGCATTTGGTTCATCGAAATTTGCAGGTCTCTCATGATAGACAAGCTTCAGCGTTGGCATCGATATGACTTAAACGAGTGAATCTATCGTTAAACCTCCTTTCATGGTTTAATTGGGAGACGAAATTGGTTCTTTTCAATAGAAGATGAAACTATAAGATGATATTTGTGAGCGATGTGACTGGCATCTCATCTTTAAATTGAAAAAGATTGTTATTTGTAACTATATATCCGAAGGCAAATCACCTCTAAAACCGGTGCACAAATGATCAAACGATATACGGATGAACCATTGGCGGCAAGATGATAAACATTAACAAATCGAAACGGATTCCATCTGCAACTTATATTATTCAGTGTTAACACACCTACTTTCAAATTCTATATTTAATCTAATATTACCTCATACTGAAGTGTGAAAATTAGAATCGGGAACATTTTTATGGAAGTTAGAAAACCAGAGTAATCTTGCAAAGAGATTTGCGCTGAGCATCCTTATATACACAGCCCTCCGGGACGTTTAACGCATCTGCTAGAATTAAAGGATCAACCGCATATTGAAAGTCTATGAATACTCTCTTTCACAAGAATTAATCTACGACTGCATTAGTATACAACTTCAGACCAAGTTTTCAGAGAATTTCCAAGAATATGAAAGATTACACTCTGAAGCGACTCTTGCTATGTGTTTATGTGGATGGCGGGTGACTCCAGTCTCGTTATAGGCGTTGATGAGAGGTGGTCTCTTGTTTTTCGGGTATTGAGCGTGAGCAGGTGAGCGTGACACACCAAACAGAATTATGGTGAGCCCACGTGTCTGTTATTATTGATAGCAAACCAACGTTATTGCTGTTGCCTCCTCGCTTGCTGCCGCTACCGAGCTGTGCTTCCAGTACCCCGCTTGTTGTCATTATTTGTTTTGGTTGGAGTGACTCCCTCTGGATTTGTTATTCCAAGTTACCAGAAGAACTTATTCCCTATGCAAACATCAAGCAATCACCTTCATATTCCTGTGTGTTACAATTGACTTGAATTTAACATTTGTTGTTTCTGGAAGCTTTTCATATATATATATATATTTTTAAATTTCTTTGTGTGAGAATAATTAGTGTATAATTATACACGAATTTATAAAGAGTTGACATCATTGAAACTGTCGGTACTAGTATTTAAACAACCCATTAACAGTGTAGAAATAGAATCTGATGGTTCTGCAGTGTATTTGAGAGACTTGAATATTTTAAG
>JAXCGZ010014042.1:0-5000 GCA_037179515.1 Halocaridina rubra | reverse complement strand
TGTTCTTCTTGAGTATTGAATGTTTCTCTTTAATTAAAGTGGCACGTGATTTGCCCTTCAGATTCTTTTCAAATTCCTTTCCCAAAAGAACTGCATGAAAAAAAAGTTGTTCTTTGCAATGATTAGATGAAATATCACTGGATGTCAATATGGAAAGCAATTTTAATATCCTACAGCACGTTAATATTATTATTATTATTATTATTATTATTATTATTATTATTATTATTATTATTTTCGTTTGGTCTTAAAAGTTATCTCAGAGGTAAGAAAATGATTATGAAGTAGAATTTTAATTTCTTAATAGGCAATATATATATATATATATATATATATATATATATATATATATATATATATATATATATATATCTATATATATATATATATATATATATATATATATATATATATATATAAGCACATTGACATATGTGAAAACTTGACTCATATTTTACCCCGACTGGGACTCGAACCTAGGACACATAATTACCGTGGTGTAGTTGGTAGCGCCTTGGCACTGTAATAATGTGTTTTAGATTCGATATCCCGTCGGGGTAAAATATGATTCATATATATATATATATATATATATATATATATATATATATATATATATATATATATATATATATATATATATATTAGATTAACAGGGAAAGACAAGATGTATGATAGATTACAGGAAGCCTGAACAAAGTACATAAATAATACGAAATCAATTTAAAAATTACCTAATCTATAAATGTACATGTTCTATCCCACTTTGAAGACTTTTTTTTTTTTAAGCTCATATGGGCCAAGGCCTTTTGGGCGTAAAATTTAATTATATTTTTTTTTTCACGTATTGTTTCTTTGTAGAGCTGATTCGTCATTATTTGGCCCTATTCGCTTATCCTATCCTTATGTTTTTTGTTTTTTCTAAGTTTTCGTAATTCGTGTTTTGTGTTTTTTCCCCTTTAATTATGCTATTCTTCCATCGACCTCCTATGTATAACTTTCTCATGATTACGAATACGTATTCGCGTATGTCTATACGCATGTATACCCACGTTTGCGTGTGCTTGTGGCGTATGTATGAGGAAGCATGAGTGGTCTGCTTTATACATTTCACACTTGGTGATCTCTTCGGCCTTCGCTTCGCTCGCTCCCCCCCCCCCCCGTTTACATATATATATCTCACACTCTCTCAGACTCATGTTCAAATGCAACCGGTAATGAATTTTTACGCATGACCTTCTTATTCCCTCCTCTCCCTTCCCGCGCCATTATTTATAATAATAATAATAATAATAATAATAATAATAATGGTAATAATAATAATAATAATAATAATAATAATAATAATAATAATGGTAATAAAAATAATTATTATTATTATTATTAAAAAAGAATAATACCATATTAGAATTTGCTGTCTCTCTCTCTATCTATCTATCTGTCTGTCTTTCTTTGTGTGTCAGGTACTTGATGCAATTGCATTTTTATTCCAAGGTCTTTATCACTTGGTCTCTTTTTTTATATATATTATTTTTATTCATTTTTCACACGTCAATGAATCGATGGGCGGAAGTACTTGCATGCAATTTATTTAGTGTGTGCAGAGGACTGCAAACGAGAATATTGGCGCTCGCTCTGGCACCCCTAAAAAAGAAAAAAAAAGAAAAATATATAATAAAAAAAAGTCCTTCGAAGACCCTTTCTAGATTAGGTTTACAGTGTTGGCTCCCGCGACTATTACTATCGGTATGACATTTATTTAATTATGCTCTCACCACGGGTTCCTGTGCTTATCATCGTCGTAATATCATTAATGTATTTATTTATATATATTTGAATAGAACTGTAGGATCAAGACATGTGCTTATGAAAATACTGTTTTATATTTGACTTCACTGATCAAAATAATTTACTAACTTATCCTGTCGATTGCTGACTGTAACTCGGGAGAGACATGTAATTCATCTCTTCCATACTCCCCAGAGATTCTGACAAAGAAACGACTGTCAGATTACACTTAAAGATAAGACTCGGTATGATCATTGTCAGAGAGAGGCTCTACTTGAATTTTTATTATTTCAGATTATTCCTTTGTTCTTCCTTTAATATCCCATGATGTCGATGAATTTATGAATACTCGTAGTCACAAGTTTTTGTCCCCATAAATTAAAAAATAGTAAATATATATATATATATATATATATATATATATATATATATATATATATATATATATATATATATATATATTACTTTTTTATCAAATGCTTTAAGCATCACACGTGGAAAAAATCACTGAATCAGAGATTAGTGACCCTCTATACATCAAATAATCCCGAAAATTTTTAGGTTAGGTTCGGTTAGTGTATGTTACATAAGGTATTAACCCACAATAACCTAACCTAGAAATATACGGGGTTATTTCATGTACTGAGGCTCGGTCATTTGTACCTGCCGATATTTAAATAAATCGACTTTAGAATTCGTTTATATTGCCATTAGCTCTCTCTCTCTCTCTCTCTCTCTCACACACACACACACACACACACACACACACATACATAAGCTTGAAAAAGTTCAAAGACATGCCACGAAACTGGTGCCAGAAATACGCAATCTCAGTTATGATGAGAGGCTGAGGGAATTAGACTTACCATCACTCGAAGCTAGAAGAGTGAGGGGGGATATGGTGACAGTCTTTAAATTCCTTCATGGTTATGATAGAGTGGATAGGGATCGATATTTTGATATGGCTGGCTCTAGAACTAGAGGTCATAGTTTGAAGCTTCGTAAGAAAACTTCTTCGCAGGATGTAAGGAAATACTTTTTCAGTGTAAGAGTAGTTGATAATTGGAATTCGCTAAGCGAGGAGGTAGTTAATGCTATCTCAATCCATAATTTTAAGGACAGGTATGATAAGTATCACTAAGTATAAAATGGAACCGATCATTAGACGGGAAGATACGAGCTTTGGGCTCTTTCCCGTAAACACAATTAGGTAATCACATATTAGAGGCATTTTTGGCGTTAAGCTGTAGATAATTTCTCAAACTGGGTTAACTCTCGATGTTCCTTGGAGTGGTTGACAATTTGGCACGGTTGCTGTGTATATTAATAATAATAATAATAATGCTAAAATTTATAATAATTATAATTTTAATAATGGTGATTTATTGTTATTATTATTACTATTATTATTATTATTATTATTATTATTATTATCTTGTTTAATATCGAGACCATCATACAGCAACTACGAATTTAATAAATTTTACTTCTAAAATGTACCCTTGGTATCGACCCAAGGATCCATTATTTACATATTTAATTAATCATTCTCGTTTTGACTCTCATAAGGCTATTCTTTTGTGATCGAAGTACTTTCAAATAACTTGGGAGCACGCGAACTATAATCATACAATCGTCCATGCGCACTGTCTTATCATTTTTTTTTTTAATCATGACATGTAATTGTCTAGTAATGATAATATTGTTTCGTGCATTGGTGATGGTCATGTCTCAGACACGAAAGTGATAAAAGGGTTATTTATCCTATATGTAGGTGAAGGGAAAGTTTCACTATTGTGAAATAATTAACATAGTGTAACGGAGGTCAGGTGTCAACCCCTAACCCCCCACTCTCTCTCTCTCTCTCTCTCCTGACATATATTATCTGTGTTGTTTACCCGCATTTTCAATGTGAATTAAATATCGTTCTTTCGAAATGTAGATATAGGGATGCGTGTTATATCCAGATTGGTTCTTAATGTTATTTAGATATTTATTTATCAAATTATATGAATATTTATTTATCAAATTATATGAATATTTATTTACATGCTATTTATTTATATTTTGACCTATCTGTTTTATTTTTTTTAATTCCTTGCCTCTTATGTTATTTATGCACTTATATTTTTCATTAATATGACGAGAACTTTTTTTTTAATCACAAGTCTTTTCCACTTAAGTCATAACTCTCCTCTATATGCAGTGAAGTTCCTCGTACGTTCTAGACATGAATATGTAGCGAAATTAATGACTTTTTAATTCAACGTGAATCGGGATATATAAAAGTCTGGCTTTTGAATTACGTGGTATGAGTGTGTTTGGAAGTTTCTGTTGGTTCTTTTGGGGCGAGGGCTTTGGAAAGACAGAGAGAGGGGGAGGGGAGAGAGGGCTTTCAAGTGGTATCTTCCATGCCTGACGGACGGCGATGACGAGTTGGCAAGGATAATCATTATCGTGATAAAAACGGCATTGCACAGTAGTCATATAGCGAGTAGCGGCGGGAGCAGTGCACACATACACATGGAAGAGTTCAGCTGCAGTGATCATTCATCGTTCCGTAAAACGTCGCTTGTTGAACAGCCCCACTCACTCGCAAGCTCCCCACCACGGCTTCTAAACATACATTCGCGCACAGCTTTTTCTGTCCTCAGCGAAAATTATAATTAGGTGAAGGGAAAGGAAGAAACCCTTTCGGGGGGTAGGGGAGGGAAGCGTTTATTTGGGTAAGGGGGGAACGAGGAGACAGAAGAGGGGTGGTTGGGTTAATCTATTGCTATTAAGTAGGTTAACTTAGAAAAAGGGATTTTTCAAGGTGAATAATGATTTCACATGGCAGAAATATTTGTCCTCTGATTTACTTAATACGAAAAATACGGTTTACATTTGACACACATTAAAGTTAATTAATCTCGGAATGAGAGTTTGCCAGCATTGTCAGTGAGGACATTTTTGTTGTATTTTAAGAGAATACAATTTTTCTGTTGAACAACTTTGCTTTCTTCTACCCATGCAAATGCAGAAAGATGAAACACAGCCGCTTTTTAACACCGATATTGTGTGCGTGTGTCTCTTCCACTAGAGTATCCCACAGACTGTTGTTTGTGTTTCGGAAAGAGCTCATTGATGATGGTTGTGGGTGCCACAATATGTAGTATATTGTGCCATGTGATAGATTCTCTCATTCAATTTTGATATGGCAGCGACAAGGG
>JAXCGZ010014041.1:27500-35000 GCA_037179515.1 Halocaridina rubra | reverse complement strand
TGCAGTTGGAGCTCAACTTGCCCCCTCTTCTGGAGAGGATTTATGCCAATGTGTCCTATTTTACTGTTAAGTGTCTTCACTACCCCTTTCTTGCTCCGTACTTCTCTGCTGTCATGAGGACATCCCTGGATCCAGACGCACCCAGGCTCCCACTTCGAGCAGGAGGTCATAACCTTATCAGGGTGGTGAGTGACATTCTCCGTGTCCTTGACATAGACCTGCCAGTGCAGGCGGCTGTCCCAGATTTACCACCCTGGCGTGTCCCCCTCCCCGCTGTCACATATACACCGACCTCGAAGGATGTCTATCCCCCCTTGCAGAGACAGTTAGCTCTGGAGACTATCGCTGATGTATCCACGTCTGTCCCTGCAGCGCACCACGTCTATGTTGATCGTTCTGTGCAAGCAGATGGGAGGGCGGCATGTGCTGTGTTTTCCCCCACCATGGAGCCGCCTGTGCCGGCTGATTCATGGATTGGCCGTAGACTACCCACCTCGTCGAGCTCCACCTACTGTGAACTGAATGCCATCTTGGATGCCGTGACTCTCCTTGTTCGACGACGAGTGAATGGGGTAATAATTTGTGACTCCCAATCGGCCTTACAAGCCCTATCCTCGCCAAGACCTATCTGTGGTCGTGCTGTGGGAGATATACTATGTCGCCTCGCGGCCGCTCGGGATGCTTCTCTTGTTGTGTCATTTGTTTGGACTCCATCCCACATTGGGCTGACTGGCCACGACACAGCGGATCGTCTTGCCAAGGCGGCCTGTATGCTGGATGGGCATGCTGTGGACGCTGAGCCCTCCCTCCGATGCCTACGTAACATCATCTACTCAGCTGGGTTTGCCATGACGGTCCAGCGCAGGGACACGGAGAGGGCCAACAGTGTGTCCATACAGCACCATGATCACTTTCTTCACAGTCGCTACAAGTATCGCAGACGTGGGTTAATGGTGCGGAAAAACAATGTAGTTAGTGCTCGGCTCAGAATGGGGTATCGGCCTTTATGGCAGGTCTCCCAGACTCTAGATATGCCACAGTACACCTCCTGTAAACTATGCGACCATCCTAATGCTAACACTCTTGACCACTATTGTCTTCAGTGCCCCACAGTGAGAGATGTTTTACCACGAGGTCAGAACTTAATACAGATCTGCTCATTTTTACTTAATGATGACAACCTTGATGTTATTCTTGCTCGTTATCCTCACTTTGGTGGCCATTAATTATATTGAATTATACATATATTTTCTGTATGTTGCTGTATAATTCTGTTTGTGCATTCTGCGTTTCTCTGAGCTTTACTTTTGCATATAATGTACTCTGTGCTGCCATACTGTGAGTTGTGTGTTAGTATGCAGCAATGTTTTATCAATATGTACACCTCCCTGTAAACCATGTTCAACTCTTGGTTTTGTATCCATTTGAAGCATTATTTGTATGAACTCATGTAATGTCTGACGCCTTGGCGCAATAAATTAATAAAATAAATAAATAAATAATAATCTCTCTCTCTCTCTCTCTCAGTCCCCTACTCCCAAAAAGGCATTAATAAAATAGAGGACCCGTTTTCTTATGATATCTAGAGAAGAGGGTAGGCAATATTAATTGAATGATTATTTATTTATTTATTTATTTATTTATTATTTATTTATTTATTTATTTAGTTGGTTACTTATTTAATTATTTAATCATATTATAATCCATTTGTTTCTAAATATTATTATTATTATTATTATTATTATTATTATTATTATTATTATTTTTATTATTATTATTATTATTATTATTATTATTATTATTATTATTATTATTTTATTATTTTATTATTATAATTATTATTATTATTATTATTATTATTTTTATTATTATTATTATTAATATTTTTAGTAATATCAGTATCATTTTCATTATTATTATTATTATTATTATTATTATTATTATTATTATTATTATTATTTTTATTATTATTATTATTATTATTATTATTATTATTATTATTATTAATATTGTTATTATTATTATTTTTACTATTATTATTATTGTTATTATTATTATTATTATTATTATTATTATTATTATTATTATTATTATTATTATTATTATTATTATTATTATTATCATTACAGTTATAAATAACCAAAATCAAGAGAAAAACTGAATCAGGCAAACGTATGTGGAAAACCAAATGTCCAAATAATATTGCATCAAAAACGTCAGTCATGAACAATATATTTTTATCAACTATGATTAATATTAACTGTCAAACAACTATGAACATAAATTTTCAGCTCCGAAAAAGTTTCAGTAACCCTACCCTTAATTATTGGTATAGCAGGACACGGTCATAAATCACAAAAGTGACATATCCATATCTGTTTATATGTCTAGGTACAGTTTAATTTTTATTATACACTATTAAGCCTAAGAATTTAATGTGGCGCATTCACAGGCGCCGGTCATATATATATATATATATATATATATATATATATATATATATATATATATATATATATATATATATATATATATATATATATATATATATATATATATATATATATATATATATATATATATATATATATATATATATATACATGTCTGTACATATAGAAATATTAAGGATCTGATTATAACTTGAGATTTTGAGTCATTAAGAGAAACTGTGGTAGTGCAGTGGTTAGAGCTCTTGACCCGGGCAGTGACAGGCTTGAGTTCACTTCCACGACTTGGCCTTAGAAAGGGTATCAAGCCTTAATTCCCCAACTCCGACCTGTCTGTGTTTATCCCACTATGTTGTGGAATAACTGAGTTAGGTCAGTGCCGGTCCCAAGCCCGGATAAATGGGGAGGGTTTCCAGGATAGTCCTAGCAAGACACTGGAAGAAAACCTCTTTGCTCAAGCAACGCATGGCTGGCCAAACATGGTCAGCCGACTGACATATAGAGAACTATCTACTCAGGCGTATAGTGACAAAGGTTAGAAATTTTGAACGGTAATGAAAAATCTCTGGTATCTTCCTAGACATTCTTATTGACTTTTGCAAATTAGCATTATTGTAAAGTGAAAGTAAAGTACATAACTAGCTGATTTGCAGTTTCTATACAGAGGTATAATTACAGGGTGCTAAAACTTACTGCCTTAAAAGCAAAAAGTTAATATGATAAACATGATTAAATTTTTTCTTTTGTATTAGAAGCTTTCATAGCGAATATGGAAAACGAATATTTAGTATGCAGACATCTCTAATTTGAGCAGGTATCCGTTACAATTCGGAAAAGAGAAGATTTGAAGTTCCGTAATAGATGTATTTTATCTTTACAAAAGAAACCCTTGGGCAGATTTCTCTAGTCCCAACTGCTTCTGCTAACCTAGCAGTATCAATAAATACCGGGCATATAGTCGATTGTAGTAGGTTGTATGTCAAGTAAGGAACTGCTTCAAGACCGTAAACAAACGCCCAGCGAACTCAGTAATTATAAATAATCTAAGCCATTAGAATGATAAAAAAAAAACTCTGGTAGTATTAGCTGTTGTTATATATACTACTGAAGCAAATGTCCTCTCCGAGTTTTGCAGTTATTATTTCTCTATCCAAATTCTCATTATTCATGATACCAAGATTCCCCAATTAGGGAAAGGAAAAAAGAAAAAGCGGATATTCCATTGCAAATAATATGCTCTCTTAAGGTAAGTCTTAGATATATACAACCAACAGTTCACTGCTATTATTTGTATTACTGGTGCGAAAATCTTCTAAGAGGTTTACAGTAGTTGTTAGCTTCTTCTAAAATTATTCTGTAGATGTCATTGATGTGTGACGAGTGAAAGGATATCATAAAGACTAGCATTTTAGGCTAAGAGCATATTCTCTCAATAGAAATATTCATTACTCAATTTTCAACCAACAAAGTAGAAAAAAAATTAAAACATCTAATAAGATGTATTAACTATCATTAGCTTTTAGCTCCCTTCAAAGCTATATTTAGAGGCCATAATGCCTGACTACAGGAAGAATAAGATAGAGAAGAGTGAATTAAAAAAAAGACATTCTTTTTAAAAATGCATTAATATATGTAACCTACACTGGCAGTGTTAACCATAATGATATTCTTATGCATAGAACTTGTTTAATCAAAAATGATAAGGTCAAGGTAAATGACTGGTGGGTACTTTGCAAAATAAAAAATAAAAAAGAAGCTCGAAATGGGAAGTTACTTTACATAAAGAAAATTTATTAAAAATTTTACCATATCTTCTCATTACTTATAAAGCCTCTTTTAAATATATTTAAACTTTAAAAAGTTGGTTTATTTCATGAAAACTCATACATACAGACACACACACACGCACGCACACACACACACACACACACACACACACACACACACACACACACACACACACACACCGCGTTCAGTGACACACGGAATTGCTCCTCTTAAATTTTTAACTGTTTCGAGTGACTAAGTGCTTAGTGGAAAACTTTACCATAATTTCCATAAATCTGAAATCCTGCAGAGTATTGTGAGTACAAAAACTTGTATCTGTTGTAAGACGAGACTGTTCATATTAAAGGAAAAAAAATTGAGAACTTTTTCGTGAGGAGAGAGAGAAGCTGCCGTCCAGTTCTGCCTTGAGGGAAATCTAGAAGAGTTGCCAGAGGTGGAGCCATCACATCACATTACCTAATTTTTTGTGTAAACTGGGGAAAGCTCTTAAGCCGTTTACCTGATCCTGTGGTTCTATATATTGTTAAAATCAGTATCCTTCCCATTTATATTAACTAGTTAGTTAGTTTGATACACGAAATAATTGAATAATAAAAGAAAAAAAAATTACCAAATACCCACCTGTCAACAGTACTGAGTTAAGTTGCCAAGTAGTACAGCAGTCTTATTTTCTTCATTTTTTTTTGCTTTTCTTTTAGCTTTCTCTTTTACTATTTTGTTATTTTGTATATATATTGAGTTAAATGTAAAGTCTAATCCCGTGATAACATATCTTGGCTAGCAAGTCAGTTTATCAGTTAGGAAGAATATATAACAGAAACAGGTGGGTGCCACCTCAAACACAAATTCGAATTTTCCTTCAGGTTTGACTTTTGTTTTTCTTTTTCTTTTTATACTTAAATTACCATGGTCAAGTTTTTAAGTTAAGATGTGTGTTACCAGAAAGGAGACAAACTGAGTCACTAAATAGCACTTATATGGAGATATAAAAATTCTGTGTGAAGCTAAATTAGAAGTTTTTCTCTTTTCTTTTTTTTCCTCTTTCTCGTCTTCTTTCTATATTCTGTGAGAGGGAGAACATAAAAATGTCGGGAGAAGGGGTAGTCATCAGGGGACTTAAACAGAGAATCAAGAAGTTAGAGGAAATGGTTATAAGCCTTGATGATAAAATTCGGAATATGGATGGAGAAATGAAAGAGAATGAAACACTCAGAGAACAAATAAGATCTTTGGAGGAGGCAAATAAAGCACAAGGGCAGGAGAGAAAGGAACTAGAAAAAAGAATAAAGAAGCTGGAAGGGGAAAAGAGTCAACTAGAATCTAGAATTTCTAAACAAGAAGATAAAAACAAACAGCTGAATGACAACCTAAAGGAATTAGATGTTAGTTCACTGCTCTCTTCTGAGAGAGACGAGATTGCTGCTTGGAATGTTCAGATTAAGGAAAACATTGAACAGTTCAGAAAAGAGTTCCAGGAGCTGAATATGGAAAATGATGCCATGAAAACGTCCTTTGCTGATGCACTAAAGGGGAATGTGGCAGTAAAAGAGGCTGTAAAGGTGGTGGCACTGGAAAACATACAAACAGTTGACTATAAAGAGACAGTAATCGAAAAAATGAAAGACGTTGTGATGGAAAGGGCAAACCCACTCATCAGACAGGCACTTGATAAGGAGAAGACAGTGGTAATCTCAGGCATAAGTGAATCCCAGGAGCCAACATGGCAGGGGAGACTTGAAGAAAATAAAGCTAGCGTTGTAGACCTGATAAGAAAGCTTGGAGTAGTATGTGGTCCTGAGGATATTGTAAACATACACCAACTAGGTAAATATTCGAGGGAAGGAAAGCCGAGACCAACAAAAGTAACCTTTGAGAGAGGGGAAACATGTAGGGAAATATTGTTGAGAAAAAAAAGTCTAAAAGACCTTCAAGAATGCAAAGAAGTGTTCATTAGACGATACAGAACACAGGAAGAGATGGGAAAGATCAAAAACTTGTTGCAAGAGGCAAGAAGGTTAAATGATGAAAGAAATGAAGAAGAGAAGAAAAATTTTCGTTACAGAATACTTCCAGACAAAGGGGAGATAAAGAAGATAATGACAGAAGATCAGGGGATGGGGCCTCATTAAGATTGTTATACACAAATGCTGATGGATTAGCTGGTAAGGCAGTAGAATTAAAAGATAGGATTCACAACAGTAAGGCAGATATAGTAGCAATTACAGAGACTAAGTTGAGTGAGGACATAAACAGTGTCACAGTTTTTCCTAAGGGCTTCAGAATACTAAGGGTTGAAAGATGTGAGAGGACTGGTGGAGGGATAGCACTGCTCATAAGTGAGAGGATTCAAGTTGAAGAAATAAACTTGGCTATAGAAAGTGAGTTCAGGGAATTTCTTGTTGCTCGCATAAATACTGGGTCAGAGAGCATTATAATAACTGTTGTATACAACCCACCAAGGAACCAAAATAGGCTTGAAATTTATGAGGAAAGTCATATAGGTACTATTGAAGTCATAAACTCAGTTGTTAACATGGCACGGGAGAAAAAATGTAGGATTTTGATTATGGGAGACTTTAATCATAAAGAGATAGATTGGATAAATCTTGACCCACACAGTGGTGAGGACTCATTTGGGGCAAGATTCCTAGATTGCGTACAAGGGAATTTCCTACACCAACATGTAATGGAACCAACAAGAGCCAGGGGTGGGGATGAGCCATCACTACTTGATCTAGTGTTCACAGATAATGTGTTGGATATTGAAAATATTGAGTATGAACCACCAATTGGAAAGAGTGACCACTGTGTGTTGTTGATGGAGTATATCATTGAAGATATTCTTCCTGAGAGTAGAGGCACTGAGGACATGAGGAGGAACTATCGGAAAGGAGATTACATCAAAATGAATGAGCTTTTTGCAGTTATTGACTGGAGAACCTTATTTTACAACAAATCTGTACAAGAAATGTATGACATCTTTTGTGAGAAATATGGGAAGATAGTAGATTGCTGCATACCTGTCACCAAAGTAGGTGTAATTCATGCCAGAGAGAAATGGTTCGATAATGGGTGTAAAAGAGCTAAGGAGTGGAGAGACAAATGCTGGAAAAGGTACAGGAGGAGAAAAAACATAAATGCCTGGCAAACCTACAAAAGAGCAAGAAATGACTACCTAAGTAAAAGGAGAGAGGCAGAGAGAGATTATGAGAGGGACATCACCAGGAAGGCTAAAGAAAGATCCCAAGCTTTTCCACAGCTT
>JAXCGZ010014041.1:15000-22500 GCA_037179515.1 Halocaridina rubra | reverse complement strand
CTTGGAGAATGGTGCTGCTTGAGGCAAGACTGGCTGCATGTTAAAGAAGCGTGGAAAGAGCTAAAACCAGAAAACATATTTTCAGTTACTTGGATTACTAAGAAGAATGGACTGTCAATGCAAATAATCAGGAATCCAGACAATAAAAGTTTAAGAGGCCAGACTATCTAAGTAAGCCGATTAAATAAAATGGTAAGAGGAAACAAGAAATGAAAACTTATTTTAGGTGAATTAACCTACCCTGGTGAGTGTATTACTAACCACATTAATTATAAATACATAGTGAATGATATTGCCAAACCAATATACAGAAACTCGACAACAGTAAAATCCAATTTTAAGTTAGTTTGAATGCAGTGTAAAGTGTGTTGTAGTACCTAGCTTACAAGCATCCAAGTAAATATAGTACTTGATGGTGTAAATCCTAAGTTGACTGACTGAATGAACTAAGGAAATCGAAGACAATAACAGAGCACTTATTACGTTTTAACTGACTGACACAAATGAGGACGCTGCCAACCATTTCAATTATAAAGACTTAAACATTGGCGCTGCCTGAAGCAGGAATAGTTGCTTGGCTGAAGAAAGTAGACTGTAGTAAAAAACACCAAAACAAACTGTTTTGCAAAGTAATTAAAACTGAATACTGCGCTGTTAAATACTATGCTTAAAAGGACTCAAAAAATTAGACTCCCTGAGGCACGATCGCCTTATTTTACTTAGGAAGTGAACAAAGCAAGCAAAAAAAAAATACTTTGTTATAGTTGGACCACCAGGTCACTTGTTTTAAAGGATCCAATAATGGTAGTGCTGGATGCCAGCATCTAAAAGTAAGCATACCAAACGATGTAGAATTTATGTTTTGAGTGAATTAGGCAACATGGACTAGAAAATTGTCGACTATTTCACTTACACACATTCAAATCAATTAACAACATTACGACTGAGTACAAAATAAAGTTGGTTAAAAAGACTACCAGAAACGTATATCTTGGAGAGTGCAACTTAAATCTTTTTACTCACAAGGATTCAAAAATTGTACTGCCTGACATAAGAACATCGAGCTTCATCTGGTTTGTGAAAATGTTGGGTAAAAGAATGAGAGACTCGATTTTGGAAAATGTCTTAAAGCTATCAACTAAGAAAAACATTGGGACAATAACTTAATAATGCATTAATGATCTTGATTCTTCCAGGTCATTATAATTTAGAGGGAAAAGATATTTCAAGGTATATTGGAAGTTCATTATTATAAAAAAAAAAATAATGATTCCATCACGGGAAAAAATAATGAGTTATAGAACTCGACATAATCTAAAGGGATTTTTTTAGGTTAGTTGATGTCGTTTGTCAAATATATGAAAATCACATTTCGTAACTGATACTGATAGCATCCGAAAGGATTATTCATATTATATCAATGTTATATTTTCCAGTTACAAAAGCTAAATATTTTATATATGGGTAGGTAGGTTGATAGTTAGGTAGATAGATAGATAGGGAGGTAGATAGGTAGGTATGTCGTTAAGTAGATAGGTAGGTAGGTAGGTTGGTAGGTACACATGCACCTTAAAAATATAATTCCTTTTGGAGAGAAGTAGGTAGGTAGGTTTGTAGGTAGGTAGGAAGGTAGGTAATCAGGTAAGAAGGTAGGTAGATATGCTTATACCTTATAAACAATAATATCTTATGGAGAGAAGACTGAAATATTCCAAACACATCATAGAACCAATGAAGTTGCAGTAAACAGACAGATACGGGAAGAAGTGAGGCCCTTTCTTTCTCTGTTACACACGATTTGGAGCAGATTATCAAACATCCTACTTGACCTATTCTTTACTTTTAATCCTTCAAATTATTCTTATTATGTACTTTCCCCTTTTTGTAAATCTGACCACTCTTTAATCTGATTATCTTTCATTTTAGCACCCGCTCCATAAGTTCCTCCTACTTAGTGACGTCTTTGGCACTTGGAGTGTACCCAGTGTAATGATTTGTGTAATGTTCACTTTGACTTCCCATGGAATGATTACTGCTTTTGGACCTGCAACCCTTTTTTTTTAAGAGAGTGACACCGGGACAGGCAGAAATTGCCCTCATCAATATAGGCCCGGCCATCAGAAAATACCAAGACGAAGGAAAAGAAAAAGGTTAAGGGCAAGGCAGAGATGAGGTAATGTTGCACAAAGGAAAACGACAGACAGAAAAAAACAGTCAAAGTACAGAGGACCCAGAAATATGGAGGACTAGGCTCTGAGATGATGATAGACCTGCTTTTGAAGGATGGAAGGTCATAAGAATTAGGATAGACAGAAGGAGAAAGAGAGTTCCAGAGTCTGGAGGTAGATGGGAAGAAGCAGTCGCTGCACCAACCAATCCGAGAGCTACAAATCTCCACACAGTACGTGTGAGATGAGGCCGCTTGGCTAGTGTTACGCGGCCTCGGCAGTGGAGGAGGGATGCAATTCGCCAACTCATCAGAGCAGCGATGGAAGTAGTAGCGATAGAAAAGCGAAAGGTAAGATACCTTATGGCGAAGAGAGAGAGAATCTACGTTAGAGGTAAGAGAAGGATCATTAATGAGTCTGACTGCCTTACATTCAACCCAATCAAGAAGATAAGTAAAGGAAAAAGCACCCCAGATGTGAGACCAATATTCTAACAAGGGGCGGATAAGACCTTTGTAAATTTTAAGTAACTGCAATGAGGAAAAGTAATGACGAAAAAGAAACAAAACCCCAACATTTTTAGATGAAATTTGGATTATGAGATTTCTCCAAGACAAGTTAGAGGCTATATGGATACCCAATATGTTGATAGAGTTAAGAGGGTAAATTTTGTTAGATTCGAAGACAATAGGGTTATCAGGAGGAGAAGAAGATAAAGAGATAGCCAGAAACTGTGTCTTGGAGGCAATGAATCTAACTAAATTTTGAGTGCCCTATTCAGATACTCTCTGTAATTCGGAATTAAGAGTAGAAGAAATAGTGATACGAGTTTGATTACGAGTAACAGATGATGGTTGTGAAGAAAAGGCAGAGGAAAGTGAAGGCTAGAATCATCAGCAAAGGCATGAAGAAGAGAGGAAGATGGGGATTGTAGAAGATCATTGATGAAGAGAAGGAAGAGAGTAAGTGAAAGAACAGAGAACTGTGGAAAACCACTGGTAACAGAGAAAGGGCTAGATGTCGCACCATCAACAACTACAAATATAGAACGGTCAGTAAGAAAACTGGAAATCAGAGAACAGAAAGAAGGGGTAAAGCCATAGGAAGGGAGTTTGGCCAACAGAGCCTTGTGCCAGACTCTGTTAAAAGCCTTAGAGATATCAAGGGCGATGACAAAGGATTCCCCATAGTTCCTCAGAGAAGATGACCAAACATGAATAAGATAGGACAGGAGATCACCAGTGGATCTTGCCTTGCGGAAGCCGTACTGGTGATCGGAGATAAGTGAATTTGATTCAAGGCGTTTCAAGAAGTGAGCATTGAGCAAAGTTTCAAAAACTTTAGCAATAGAGGAGGTTAGGGCAGTAGGTCGATAGTTAGAAGGAATAGAGCAGTCACCCTTCTTACTAACAGGTTGAACTAGAGCATGCTTCCAAGATGAAGGATAGATACTGGTTGACAGAATGAGGCGAAAAAGACGGCAAAGCACGGGAGCCAGTTCATCTGTAAACTCCTTGAGGAACCTTGCAGGGACACCATCTGAACAAGATGCCTTGTTCGTCTTTAGCGATCAAAGAACATTATGAACTTTGCGTGATGGAAGGATAAGGGAGGGCATCGGGATAGAGATGGGAGAAGACTGAGGAACAAGTGCGCTGGAATCGTTGATAGAAGAGTTGGCAGAAAAATGAGAGCCAAATAGAGTGGCTTTGTCAGTGGGAGAGCAAGCTATAGAACCATCAGAACGAATGAGAGCTAAGGACCAGAGGCTTTTGTCAGTGGGAGAGGAGTTAAGGTCATCAACTTTCTTTCTTATAAAGGAAGCTTTGGACCTTCGAATCTTGGCAGTACCACAATTCCTAGCTATAATAAAAGCAGAGTGAGCTAAATCAGAAGGAGAGGCAAGGTAAGATCGGTGAGCCTGATTCCTAATCTGGATAGTCATGGAGCGGGCACGATGAAACCAAGGTTTAGGAGGAGAGAAAGTTTTTGTAGAAGAGGGGATGTACACCTCCATTCCTGCGGTCATGATCTCGGCAACTTTTAGAGCTACCTGATCAGGGTTGTGGGGCCAAAAGCAGTAGTCATCCCATGGGAAGTCAAAGAGAAACATATGCAAATTTTCACGTTGGGTACGCACAAAGTGCCATAGGCAGCAATGAGTAGGAGGGATTGGTGGTGGGGGAGCTAAAATGGAAGAGACTGAGATCATAGAGTGGTCAGATTTACCAAGAGGGGAAGGCAAAGAATAAGAGTAGTTTGAAGGGTTAGAAGTAAAAAATAGGTCAAGAGTGTTTGCAGCATGTTCGTGACGATCAGGAACACGAGTAGGATGTTTGATAATTTGCTCCAGATCTTGAGTAATAGAAAAAGCAAGGGCCTCGCTTCCTCACACATCAGTGTGAGAAGAATGAAACCACTCACTGTGGTGTACATTGAAGTCTCCAATGTAGAGAAAATCGGCATGTGGGTGAAAAGATAGCAAGGACTCATGGCACGAGGATAGATATTCAAAGAAAGACACAAACTCGGTGGAGTTTGGAGAACAGTAGCAGAAGCATAGGAAGATAGTCGTAGTTGAGAGATAGATTTTTAGCTAGAGAACCTCAAAGTCAGGAGATTCAAGGTCCATGAGCCTCACAGTAGGAGTGTTAGTGTTGCAGTAAGCACAGACCCCACCTTTGGAACGAAAACGAGTATACAGATTATGGAGAGAGATTTGGAATGGGTCAGTTGAAGCATGTATAGACAGCTGAATTTTATATAGGAGGAGTTTGAGGTTAGGGAGGAAAGGTGCCCAAGTGCTGTTCCACAGACGAAAGATTAGGGTTCAACCCACAAATGTTAAAATAGTGAAGAGTGAAAGATGCAGATCTATTGGGAGGTGCAATGTTAAAAGCAGAACCATTACTACCACCAGGCGTGTCTGCCCTCAAGCCAATGGTGGAGTCAACATGATCCCTGGAGATTCTTTGCACCCCACTATGCCGGGTACTGGGGGGCCTTTAGTTGTGAACCTCCCATAAATAATAACATATGTGAGGAAAAAGAAAGTAAAAGAGACAGATGTGCAGAATGTTGTGACTTGTCAAATGTAATGGAATAGCAAGAGATGTGTAATGAATACGCCAGAATATTCATTGTAGATATAGGCATGAGGAAAGAACCGTCCTAAAGGAAGACTCAACCTGGAACTGTCTGGACCAGTCTTAGTTGCATCCTAATACCTTCAGTTGTAGTCTTTCAACGGGCGGATGATGCCATGGCCAACCTACTAATGATCAGATAGGCCTAACAGACGACAAGATCATAACCTTGGGAATGGAGGCTATCATCCCCTCGTCTAAGAAAACTTTTTCTACCCCCAGTCGTTCATTTCACAGTGCCTGATGCATGGCTATTCAAGCAAGGGATTGGGCATACCAGTCAAACTAAGCCTCTCCTTTTGAATTAAATCGATCTGTTTTTATTGCAACTAGGAATCACTATTGTCAAGCTTCCTTTATAAGTGGGAAAGTTGATGACCTTTATTCCTCTCCCTCTGATAAGTGCTTCATGTCCTCAGCCAAGAAGTTCTCCTAAAAGTTCTGTAACTCAAACTTTCTGCCTCTCATTCATCCTGATGGTGCTATAGCTTTCAAAACCACTTTTTTAGGCTCTTCTTTTTCTACCTACTCTTCCATAAGGAACTCCAGCACACCTGTTCCTCGTACTTTATCCCTTTCTAATCCTTTTCCCTATTTTACTCATTCTTCAAACAAAGTCCACAAGGTTCGCTCGCTAAAGACGAACAAGACATTAGGACCCGATGGCATCTCTGTAAGCTTCCTTAAGGAAATTGTAATTGAGCTGGCTCCCTTACTTTGCCATCATTTATACTTCATATTCTCAACCACTATCCATCCTTCATCTTGGAAGCAAGCTCTAGTTAAGCCTGTTTTTAAGACAGGTGACCACTCTATTCCTTCCAACTACCGACTTACCTCTGATATCGCTAAAGTATTCTCAAATTTGCTCAATTCTAACTTCTTGAAACTGAATCTAACTTGCTTATATCTGATCACAAGCATAACTTCCACAATGCATGATATACTGGTGACCAAATGTTCTATCTTACTCATGTATAATCTTCTATGGGGAACTATGGGGAATCCTTTGTTGTTGCTCTTCATATCTCATAGGTTTTTGATAGAGTGTGGCACCAGGCTCTTTTGTACAAGCTCCCTGCTTTTGGCTCTACTTCTTCTCTCTGTTCTCTGATTTCCAGTTTTCTCTCTGGTCGTTAAACATATGTGCTTGTTGACGGCGCAACATCTAGCTCATTCCCAGTTACCAGTGGTTTTCCATGGGGCTTTGTTCTTTCATCTACTCTGTTTTTTCTCTTCATCAATGAACTTCTCGGTTCTCATCCTCCTGTCTTCTCCATTCCTTTGCCGATGATTCTACTTCTATTTTCTTTTGTCTTTTCTTCTCAACTTTCATCTGCTACTCAAAATCAGTCTTGTATCAGTCTTTTTTCAAATACCAACTCCGAATTATGAAAGGTATCTGAGTGAGGCAACCAAACTTTAGTTAAATTCAATGCCTCCAGAGCATATTTTCTGGCTCTCTCTTAATCTTCTCATCCTGATAGTCCTATTGTCTTTGAAACTAATGAAATTCATCTCCTTAATTCTGCTGAGATTTTAGGAATCCAAATCGCCTCTAACTTTTCTTGCAGGAGTCACATAATCCAGATATCTTATGAAAAACATTAAAGTAATGGTTTTGTATAATTTCAATTATTACTTTCTATCGCATCAGTTAAAATCAATAAAGCTCTTATCCATCTCTGCTTTAAATTCTACTCCCACATATGGGGTGCTTCTTCTTGTGCTTATTTCCTTGATAGTGTTGAATATGAGGCAATCAGACTTGTCATTGACCTTCCATTTACTTCTAATTTGGAATTTCTTTCTCTTCACCGTTAGGTATTATCCCTTTTTCTTATCTATTGGTACTACTTCCATCAGAGCTCTGATGAGTTGATGAGTTGCATTTCTTCCTTGCTGCTGAGTCCGTGTAACACTCGACAAGGGACGTCATGTCACGTGTTCTGTATGGAGATTTGTGGCTCTCGTATTGGTCTGTTCAGTAACTGTTTCTTCCCATCCACGTCCAGACTCTGAAACTCTCTTCCTCTTTCTGTCTTTCCTAATTCTTGCGACCTATCTTCCTTCAAAAAGTGCATCAATCGTCATCTTAGGGCCTAATCAGGCCATAGCAGTAATTCCTCAATGCTTCGAGTATTTTTTCAGCCTGTCCTTTCCTATTATTTATCATTCACTATTTC